>CAMOHE010053924.1:0-74162 GCA_946598075.1 Artocarpus hirsutus
TCATAATAAGAGCTAGGTTCAATTTTCATTTACCTCTCTTATTATATCTTTATCCTCGAGTTCCAATAATTCTCTAATGAACAGTTAATTCATAATCTTATTATGAACGAGCGTTCTACTGTTCAAACCTTGAATCATCACTCAAGAGAACTATTTTTCTAACTTCCATAAGGAAGGAATGGATTCCATATCTGTATAATATTATTCCCAGCCACTTATTACATTATATTTTCAAGATGCTAAGTTATGATCTGTGCTTACACAAATCTTACCATGCAAGTCAAAAAACATAATGTAATAAATAGGAGTCTAATAAATACTCAGGATTAAGACTGTCAAATACATGATCATCATAGTGATAAATTTGAATACTCTATTTGTAACGGATGATTATTAGAGATTCAAAATTTATCTGGTCCTGTCCTATATAATCTCATTACATAAAGTACCTCCAATCCAATGTCTCTACATTAATAGTCCGGATAATGACTATTTTATTCTAAATGAGATTGGACCGCACTTGTAATATTTAATTAAAGATCCCAAACTTTAATTAATTATTACGGACTATTTAGATTATTATCTATAAATTTTATCCCTAAGCATATAACACTTATATGCTAAATTTATAGTAACATAAATAATCATGGAATTTCTTGATGTTTATAAATGTATTCATAACACATATAATCAATCAAAATAATAATAAATGTCACTTTATTTATTTATTATCAAAATGTACAATGTCACAGCTTTTAGGGCACCAAACCCAACAGTTAGGACAACTAAAAGAAAATTTAACAAATCGGTTAGAATACAGTGTGATTCTCTCAACACTATAATAAAAAATAAAAAGCAACAAAGTAAAGTTTCAATGTTATAGTTTTTAAACAAAAATGTTCGGCTCCAATCACTTTGTCAAACGCCCTATAAGTAATGTTATTGTACTTGGATTTGTGAGAAAACATTTGAGTCTTAGGTGGTTCTTTTAAGGTTTTTTCCATACGAAAGCTTGTTCTTGCAAGTTGCAACCCGTTATTCTTTATAACGTATCGGGGAGCAAGTTAACTTTCAGGAGACAATGGGCATTTCACGGAAATGCAAGTAATATTTTCCCCAATTATTTGTTACATGTATTTTTCATTTTTGAGTATTGTGATGTATTATGATAAACATGAGTGAATTTCACTTATGAAATTAAAAAACATGATATTATGTATATAACGATCAAATATAAAAAATTTTCAACTTGCCCAATTTTTGACAAACGCTTGTTATGTGACGTTGAGACGCCTGACTGAAAATTAAGTCCAGCTATAAGTGTGAGCGTAGATAAAAGCCAAATCATATTTCTAATGTCCCCATTTTTAACTGTTGAATGTTAATTAGCCCAAATTTCCAAAATCTGAATTATTATATACTCTTTAATAAGTTCAATAGTTTAGTATGCAGAAATTTTTTAAAACGTCATGTTTAGAAAGATGTAAGGAGTAAGTAACCCGCAATATCCAGTAGTACGAAGTGCCTTCGCTTTATACACTTAGTTTAAAAAGTAAGTTATAACTTGAAGTTATAACTTAAACATTGCAGTATGTGAGAGCTTTACACTGTAGTAAATTTATACTTTTCACTATAACATATAAGAGCTTTACACTGTAGCAAGTTGTAACTTAAAGTTTCAACTTGTTTCTCAAACAAAGCCATAGTATGTTCGAATATCCTGGTTTGAAAAAAAACTTTTAGTTCAATACTATAGTATCTGATAGATTTATAATGTAGCTTACTTTATCTTGACAAAACTGAAGCATATAAAAGTTTTATATTATAGTGACCAAAAGTTTTGGTTTAAACTGAAATAGTCAAAGATACTTAGTGTTAACATAAACTATTTCTCATTACTTAAACCAAAAAGAAAGTTAAAAGTAAGGTAACCCAGACAGTTAGGGTTTGTTTGATATAGTTTTTTCTTCTACTTCTAAGCAATAGCATGAGAGAAGCGTGAGTTAAAGCTATTTAATTACTGCATGGATGGTGCATAAAAAAAAAGGAAGTTTGTGTTTTCAAAAAAGTTTTTAAAGGGTGCTTGTAACTTCAGTTTCAACCAATCAATTATAATTATAAACAATAAAGAGCTGTTCAATAGTTACAGTAAAAAATAAAAAGTTACTACAGTTAAAGCTCTCACATGCTACAGTTTTTAAACTAAAAATATCAATTATAACTGAAGTTTCAAATAAAAACTTAAACTTGTTCATCCGATTAACATGTTCAAAGGTAGCTTTTAGAATAAAAATCAAAACAACTTTTTTTAAAACCATTCCAAACAAGCCTTAAATTAAAGACAATTTTGTTCCTTACATATATAGCTGCCAAATATTTGTCCTGTAGCTCTACCCCTATAAATTCTTGCTCTCTAGGGCCAAGTCCAGTTATC
This sequence comes from Artocarpus hirsutus, assembly GCA_946598075.1. Classification (NCBI taxonomy): domain Eukaryota; kingdom Viridiplantae; phylum Streptophyta; class Magnoliopsida; order Rosales; family Moraceae; genus Artocarpus; species Artocarpus hirsutus. Next base: position 2,435 of record CAMOHE010053924.1, read on the forward strand.
CCCTTGAACTCTAATACACCATAAATGGCACCAGACAATCTAACAAGTAAACGACAAAGATAATAACTTCTCTAAGGGCACAGCCCTGTGACTGCTTTTCCAGGAGTTGCGAAAAGAGTACAAAACCCAAAGGTCTCACAATGTAGTGAACCAGCATTTCAAAAGGAAAGTTTAAAAAAAAAAAAAAAAGATAGTGGCCTATAAAAGTTTTGATAATTGATTAATGAGCAAAGTGAGTGTAAGATCTATATAGTAAGATCACCAAAGCAGGCTAGTTGCACCAAGTAGGACCCTTATGAAAAATGGTCTTTAAAAGTTTGAATCATCTCGATGTACATGATGTACGTACCCCATATATATAATTGCAAATGCGTATATGTGTAAAACATATGGTGCACAATGGTGAATACTAGGGCATTACCCCACGAGTTATGGTATCATCCGTATGTGTTTCTGCCTCTCAAACAAGGGCATGTGGGTTCCTTTCTTTGAACCCAATTCAGAGAGACATTCATATAAATATATATATATATATATACATACATACATATTTATATTTCTTGAAAAAAAAACATATCGTCAAATATTATAACCCACTGCCTGCCTCAGTGGCGATGGACAAGACTATTCAGTCAAGAGTTTGTAAAGAAACCCCACAAACCAAGGCCAAGCCAAAGATTTATTTATATAGGGCCATCTTCATATGATCTCTCTCTCTCTCTCTCTCTCTCTCTCTCTCTCTCCCCCTCTCGCTTTCTCTCTCTTAAATGAAGTATCACTTTGGGTTGAGGTGTGATGTGAACGCCAAAGTATGTAACGACAAAAGAATCAATAAGAAATGTGATCAGAAGCTACTAGGGCTTAATCTTGTGACATTTCTCCTTTTGCACTTAATTCTGCGCTCAGAATTCTCTGACCCACGTAGGTAGTACTGAAGCATATGCACATGTGAGATAAAAAAAAAATACAACTTGTAATATAATTATTTCCTCAACCAATTAGCTGCTAGGTTTATTTGGTGTCCGTACATGCAAGACTAGTAGATATCTTCAATGCCTCGTTTGAAGAAGCACGAAATGTTCATAATGTAAAAACCCTTTTTTAAAAGGAATATTTACTACAAGAACTATTCTTGTTTTTCCTATTAGTAAAAACTATTGTTTTTAATCATTAAATTAATTCTCAACTGCTTAATCTGTAAATGCTAGTAGTTCTACATCATTTGGTGCAAATTATTAATGAGAAAACTTACAAATTAGACTGTGAAAAAATTAACCTAGTCGCTAAAAGTATAAGGTCCTATAGATTGTGTAATGAACCATTGATACCATGAAAATCCTCTTAATTAATAAATGGCGTGTGTACTTTTTCTTTTTCTTTTCTTTTTTTTTTGGATAACCTAAATGGAGAGTACTTTTTCTGAAATAAATACATAAATAAAAACGGAACATAGTTTTATTTAAAGGGAAGGAGGAGCTGCTTAAATGTTTTAACTAGTCTAGAAAAACTCGTCGTTGTACTTAAATAGATTTTAGTTTGTTAATTAATCAAAAGTTAGTTAAAAAAATTGTATCATGAAAGAAAAGGGCAGAAGAAAAAGTGAGAAATAAAAAGTGTCCTCATTGAGATTGCGATTCTAATAAAAGTCCAGAAAGTGAAAGAACCTGGAAAAATGCATGTAGATATCAAACATTGTTTAAAAAAGGGGCAAGAAGAAAACGATTCTAGAAATTATTTAAGCTCAGCATGAATATGACAAATTAATAAATGTGGTATATAATTCTAATGGCTGTGAGCATAATTTGAATTTCAGGAAACAAGTTTTGTTTGCAAGTGACCGGTGGGTCCATTGTACACCATATTTTAAAACAAAACGGAATATAATATATGCTATACGATATAATATAATATATTATATACAGTAGAATGGAGGAAAGGGTTGGCTACTTGTCGTTTTCACATACTGAGGTGGTGGTTACTCGGAATAAAATAAGTGCAGCAATCACAAGGGATTATTCATTTATTAATTTATTTTTATAATTTATCTATATTGATGATGGTAGCCAGGCTAGAGCTAGAAAGAGGAGCAGCGGAGCATATATTAACATTATAAAAAAATTAAATGAAACATAATTTTAGAAATGGGTGGAGTATAATTTTTGTGGAAACATAAGATAATTTTTATAAAATTTTACATACAATATTAAAAAAAAATTTAATAGAGTGATGGCTCACTTTCATCCGCATTTCTGTCCTTGATTGCAGCATTAAGCATATGTCTTTCTATAGTTATTGTTATCAAAAAAGAAAGAATTTTTATGTGGATCAAGGAGAGAGAAATAGATATGTCACCAAAATTTTAAATGATCATGAGGAGAGTAAAATCCAAATACCAAAAAATATTAATCCAGAATCTTAAACATCCCGAAAGCAAAAACCTAGATTAATCAATGTAACAAACAAGCACCTGATCAATTAACTGAAATTTGTTAGTGTAAGACTTGTTTGAACCCGCACGTGGCCATTCACAAAGAAGCTAGTTGGCCAAAGCCAGATTATATCTTAATGGTTTTTTTATTTTTTAATTTCACTATTTAACTAGGAGCCTTTTCCTCCACATTCTTGATGATCAGTTGGTGACATTACCAAACTAAACAAGTAACCGTTTCATGGGATATATATCTTATGTTATATAAAAAAGAGCCATGAGTAAAACGGGAAACCAAGGAAATATAATATAAGGAACCTAAAATGTATAACGTTGTTCAAGTAAAATTGTCAAAGGGTTATTTCGATCTACATGGTCACTTTGCGGACCAAAGAGCAGGCTCGAGACAAGAAATATATATATATATATATATATATATATATACACACGCAAAATGAACAGTAATGACGTGCTAGTTTTTACTTCAGCATAAAAAAAAATTCTCATTTGAGGAAGAAGAACAAGAAGAAAAAAAGGTTTGAAAGAAAGTTTGGATTCATGTTCTTGGTCAAGTGGAAGAAAACTGAAGAAACCAAACTCGAAACTTGTTTTGTTTTGGTAAAACAAAATGATGTTCTTAAAATTTTGAGAGAAACAGAAACGCAAGAAAAGAAAAAAAAAAATCGAAAATTCCTAAAAATTTTAGTCCATTGTCGTTGGAGGGTCGATCCATCCAATTATAAGGGAATCGCCTAAATATACATAACCTCATAATTTTAATCACAATTAAGATAGATATTCAAGAAGAAGAAGAAGAAGAAGAAAGAAGATAATTGATTAAAAAGAAAAAAAAAAAAAGAAGAAAAATCAGTTGAAAAAAAAACGATAATCATGTAGTCGTCGGAGCACTACCACCACCACTATCATGATCACCTCCAGCAGCAGAAGAAGCACCGCCACTCCCACTCCCCTCACCGCCGCCGCCACTAGACCCTCCCGCCGCAGCCGTACTGGTAGCAGCAGCACTACTGCTGGAACTAGGGCGCTTCCGTTTCTTCTTCTCATACGGAATCCCTCTGGCCTTGGCCTGCCCTTCCCTGACCTCCCGGAGGTAAATCCTAACAGCCCTGGCGCCGAACGGGTTCGACTCCGGCCTTCCGCCGTTCTCCTCGTAGGCGGCGCGGAGGCGGCCGATGAGGGCGTCGAGGCTGCCCCAGGCCTGCTTGAGCGGGCAGGCGCAGGGCGCCGGCGGGTTGGGGTGGCCGAAGTAAGGGCAGCCGGTGACGTGGACCTTGGTCTTGCCGAACTGGTCCAGGTACTTCAAGAACTCGATCACGTGGGCCCCGCTGCACCGCGCCAGCGTCAGCGGCGGCTTGTGGTTCCTCAGGTACTGCAGGAACGTGTTCCAGTCCCTCCTCTTCTGCGACTCGTACCTGCTCGGCGCCTGTTGCTGCTGTTGGGCGGTCGATGGGCCGCCTCCCTCAGACGACGTCGCCGCCGCCTGGGCCGTACCCGCTCCCGATGACGGGCCTTGCTTATTCGGGTCCGAAGTCGGCCCAGTATCGCCTCCTGAAGCTGAATCCATATAGATAAACTACCACCACTACTAGAAGAAGAAGAGGAGGAAAAAACCAAAGATGGTCTTATCTTTATTCTCCTTTTGACCTATTTTCAACGGGACTAAGTATGAGCAGTACCGGTACTGTTGTTTAGTGCTCGTGTGTTTTTCGCTGTGTTCTCTGATCACTTGGAATCTTCTTCTTCTGAAGATGATTGTGATGATGATATCGATCAATAGATATATCTGTGATGATCAGGGTGAGAAAAGGAGGTTGGTTTAATTGCGTGAATTGTTAGCCATGGCTGCTAATTAGGAGACTGCTATATTGGTTGTATTGCTATAGTGCTACTACTGTTGAAGGATCTTCTCAATTTCACGATTTTTTTTTTTTTTTGCTTAAAATTCCTTTTTTTTTTTTTGGGTGTGAGAGGGAGGGTTTTGGGGGGAGAAGAAAGAAATAAGAAGAGAGAGAAGAAGAAGACCGCTCAATGATGGGACGTAAAACGTATGGATGAATGAACACGAATGAGAAAGCAAAGTGCTAGAGAGAGAAGTGAGTGAAATTGGAAAAAAAAAAAAAATGGGGGGTTGGGGAAGAGTTTTTATTGTTGCCACGAACAATAATGGTAGAGAAAAACCTGTGTTTGCGTGTTTTGTTTTTAGAGAGAGAGAGAGAGAGAGAAGGAGAGGTGCGCGAGCGGATTCAAAATTCACATGGTGGCCCCATTGGACGTGATATGTATACTATTCACTCCCCCCGCGGCCGCTCCACTCTCTATCTACAATTTAACCCTACAATATTTCCACATTAAAAAAAGAATTGGGGCAAAAAATAATTACTGCAGTAAATAACTATGTTTCGTTAATAATATATATGCACATAATCAGACGTATATGTGTAGAGACATGATCAAAGTTTTTGATGGCAACTAATTTTATACACAACAACTTAAAATAAATAGCAGAATTATTATTGATTATTCTGTGATCATCAATTATCTGTTTCATGAGCTCCAAGAAAGGCCCTTTATATTATGCATAAATAGAACACATCATTAGTTCATTTTATAGTATATATTATCATTTTCATATATAAAAAATGAGAAGATAATTAAAAAAAAGGGTTTGTAACATATAGATACATAATATATATATATATATATATAAAATATGGATGAGCTGAAAGGGTCCTACATGATTGCGTGCTAATCACATCCAAGAATGGGTGCGTGGGATTATTGCTGGTCATGGAGTGGATGGCAACGAATGAGGTCTCGGTGAGGTCAAACATCTTAAGGCCACTATAGAACGTAAATAATATACAAGACAGGATTCTGGTTAATCTATGGTTTGCCCATTTTTGGTGCGTGTATAATTTGTAATCTTTTTTTTAGGGGAATTATCACGGTGATTGTTATGCAATTTCCCATGCAGCTTATTTCTTTGAAACAAGACAAATGTATATTCTAATTCCATGGCCCAATAGCATGTGAAAGATTGTAAGTTTGAGTGTGCTGGTTTTGGTCAACATGTGCATAAATTACTTCTGTAAACAAATTGCTGTAACTTGCAGGCATTGCCCGTGAGCAATAATGGAAGAGTACTCATTTTCTTAAAGAAGGAAAAAAAAAAAACTCAATCTAGTAAATAACACTTGCCTTTTTAAATAAAAGAAACAGGAAAAAAAAAACAATATATGGATAACAGGTAAGTTTCTTAGGGATTCAATATAGTTACGTTGTTATATAAAAATAGAAACTATGGCTTCTTTAAAAAAAAAGGAAAAAAAAGAAAAAATCTCTTGCGGGGTGGTAAGATATTCCATTTAAATGAAATGATTGATATTGTGAGATCAATTAGCAACAGTTGCGCACTGATATCATATCAACTCTGACTTAAATCCTGCGATATTTGAAATTGAAATATTATTATAAACTAATATTTCTTTATAATATATATATTTTGTGGTAGTGGGTTTTGAGGGAAGAATATATGATATGAGCAATGATGCGCAGCTCTACACTGTATCCATGTGTTGCTCTTATTCAACTATACTTTCAAATGGGTTTTTTAAGTTAGAAGTTACTTGCCATCTTTGCGAGATATATATTTATATATATATATATCCCATGGTACATAAAAAGTTTGTAAATCTTATAATAGAGTCCATTATGCAAACATAAATTTACCTTGGAGGGCCATATATATCATTGCACTTGAAATTTCATGATATGCCCTTTATTCATTCATTTTCCATGATTCTCATGGGCTAGCTAAGATCTTGTCTATGATAGACCTTATGATCGATCGAAAAACCCAGAATACTACGTTACAGTTCTCATCAAGTAGCATACTAAATAAGGGAAGTTTCGCTCTACTATTACAAATATGTTGCTCCCAATAATATGTGATTGATGGACATGACCTATTGAAATGACCCAAACGAAAAGGTTTTTTCATCTCTCGGATCTAATCAGGATTTCTTATCTCCTTTGTTGTTGCCCTCCCAATTGTGGGAATCCCCATTAAGTTTGGGTTTTTACTAATTATATATATATACATATATATATATATATATAATAACGTACATTATGTGCTCACTATTGTTCAATCGTGGACGTTACGGCTTAAAATCACATACTATATAGTTCAGGCGTGCACAATTAGTCCATCCCTTTCCTTATATTAATAATAATAATAATAATCCGTCATTCTCCTAATTTGTTTTTACAATAATTTATGATACTAGCAGCGTTTTGAAGAAGTATAGCCCTTAATGGGCAAACTCATTGTACAAGAAAAAAGAGATTCTCGAAAGAAAAACAAAAGGAACCATGGTTTTCAAAAAAAAAAGAAAAGAAAAAATACAGAATGATTTTTTTTAAGGAAAAGGGGAATAATATAACTAGTGAATAATATATACACATATGTATATGTAAAAATGGCATATTCTTTTTATAAAAACAAGGGCCATATACTACTCTTTTTTTTAAACAAAATTAAAGTATGCCAATACGAGTACGCTTAATTATCAAAATTAGGGAATACTTGACCACTTGATCAATAAAAAATAAAAAAGATAATATCTGCAAAATCTGATTCTAGTTCTACAATAGATTTTTTTTCCCTTTCAAAATAATACATTATAAAAGTTTAGAGTTTTGGTCATTCTAAAACCCTGTGTTTTGAGAAAATTCATATTAGTACTCCACTATTTGAAAAATAACAAAATGTACTCTGTAATTTTCAAAAATATTGTTTTGATGCCCTAAATTTGTGTTTTATGACGAGAAATTTCCTACTTACCCTTTTCTTATAAACCTCAACTTAATTATGTAAAGCAATAATAGAAAATTAAAATAAAAGATTAAACAAAACTCATCAAAGAAAATTATATATGTGGATTTATTTGTTTTTGTTGGTATTCTATGTGCTTGTTTTCTTTCATAGTTTTAACAAAACAATATGGGGTTCATAAAAAAGGTAAGTAGGAAATGTCATGTCATAAAACACAAGTTCATGGTACCAAAATGACATTTTTAAAAATTACATGGTATCATTCCGATATTTTTTAAACAATATGGTACCAATATGATGTTTTTCTAAATCATAAGGTACTAAATAATAACCCAAAAACTTGTATTTCCACACTCCCTGATAGAATTTTATTCGTTTGTTATCATCTATTTTGTTTTTGTATTGAATAAATCTATAAATTTAGATTTATTCTATAATGGTGATGAATTTGGTCCACGTGAATCTCTATCTAGTTGTATTTTTTATTTAGATGTTTTTTATTTTTTGTGTTTTTGTATAAAAAGTGTTTAGAAAGCAAGTTGGAGCATAATCATTATAGTATGTTAGAGATTTACATTTTAATATACTTTTACTTTAAATTAAAGCATGTGAGAACTTTATATTATAGACAGATGGAAGTAATAAGTTCTAGCTTGCTTCCCTAGCACACTCATATAGTCTCGTGTTAAATTTGTAGCTTCTAAAATAGAGTTTAACAAAATCAGTTCTAACCAAAACTTTTGGTTGCTACAGTGTAATTTTTCACATGCTATAGTTTTGAGTTTAAAAGTTTCAGTTTTAATCACACTTCCCAAATACCCTATAATTGTCTAAATCCAAAATATTATTGGCAAGCAAAGATCGACATCAACAACAAATTTGTTAATGTATCAATAAAAATAATACACCGAAAGGGAGGACATTTTGAAAAAGCCAAAGATTTGTTTCTTATAGAGATCAAATTTATCTCCGTTGTGGAGCTATATGTTGATCTTACTTTGGTAAATCAATGATATAGAATAATTTGTTTATGGTAAATGAATTGTTTGTTGCGTAATCTTGGTATTGTTCTACTGCAATGTTTAATCTAGACTTTAGGAAAGAAGAAGAAAAAAACATACTTAAGGTTCACAGTGAATTCTGTATCATTAAAAAAATAAAAAGAAAAAAGAAAAAGTAATAATTGGGGTTCACAATATGAACACCATATTTGGAATTTCAAATCTCATTCTATTCACCACCAAGCACCAACCAAAAATTCCAATCGATCGTGATCCATTAACCACGGGAAAAAAAAATAAAAACATAAAAACTCAACTGCTTTTGAGTCTATCTGACTTGAGATTGTTGTTAATTGTTTTATCAGTGAAAGAATCACTACTGTAGACTTCACTGTCTGATCTTTTTTTTTTAAAAAAAAAAAAAGATTCTAATTATCATCGTTAAATCATATATTCTTACACCCAATGACTCCCGCTACCTAAATTGCGCAGAATAAAATCACACAGATTAAACACCATATAATTTCTTTTTCCTTGGAGAATATACCTTTATCTCACATAAAGTGCGAACTAATGTTGCATTAGTTCTGTAATTTCTCAATATTATTGAACAATTTGGTTCCCCTTTTCTTTTGTCTTGAATAAAAATCTGGAAAATGGCCCCTTAAATGCATATGGAGGAATTAAACAACTGAACTAGAAAACTAATACGGTTGAGATGTCGATTAGAATAATTTAAAGCCACAAAATCTAATTCAATAAAGTGTTGGTTAGTTTCCAGTTTAATTACCTACCAAAATTCGGTAATATTAATTCATTGTAGTTATAGGATTATTCTTGAGTTACACGCTAATTAGCTTCTGCTTTGTCTACAAAATCTCATCCAAGTAATAAGAGAGTTTTCTCACATTATTGTGGAAAAAAAAAGAAGAGAAACGATATTGTCTTAATTAATTTTTGTTTAACGTGCAACGTGTATACTTATATTTTCCTCCTTTTTGGCGTAAAAGACTATTGCATGATCGGATTGCTAATCTAATACTTATTATTATTTAACAAATCTCTCAAGTTAGCTATACATATTGATCTTTTTTGTTTCCCAGCCTCACTAGTGCTGAACCTTCCTTTTCACCGATGGTGGTTGCATATGGACAAATAGATGATCAATTAAGACTTTTCTTTCTATCATACAGAAATAGATTTCTCTTGCCCTCAACCAGGCTTTAATGATGCCTCTCAGAAACCTGCTGAATATGGCTTGGCATGCTACAACTTAGCCTCCCTGACTGCTAGCAAATGAAAATATAAACCATGTTCTTTTGCCATTTTACCTATGATCTCAATAAATTTCTTTTCTTCTATATCCGTTTTACCTATGATCTCAATAAATTTCTTCTATAGATGCTAAGGGGAATGTGGGGACTTTTGACATTGTGGATTTTTTTTTACACAAAAAAAAATTATCCTTTTTTTCTAATAGATATAGTGAAAAAAATAAAAAGTATTAGCTGCATGCTCTTTTTCACTCTTTTTTGCACTTTCTCCGTTTACTGCCTTACACTTGGGCTCCACTGTTGTCAAGCAAAGATTAGAGAGTGTAAAAGAGAGAGACAAAGAGTATTGTTGCCCTTCTAACTACTATATATGTTCTATTTGCATTCAAGCACAGATGAAGTTTTTTTCTTTTTTTTATTTTTCTTTTTCTTGAGCAAAACAAAAAGTACATCCGAAGTTCATTTCTCCTTCTGTTCTACGTGTGCATTTGGTTAAAGGCTCGAGAAGAAAAAAGATTGTTGGAGAAAAGTATTTTTCCTAACAAGGGCAATAATATAGCCATTGAGATTTGAGGCTGTTGGGTGGCGTCTTTCCATTTTGCAAATTACCAAGGAATAGGACGGTCACCATAGCATTTCTCGTAGACTGAGGAAGGAGTTCTCTGATAGGCTAGTGATTTTAAATTTGGGGACCCAGTAGTACAATTTGGTTTTTTGGCAGTGAGATTCCAAATGTCAGATGTAATCCACCCAAAAAGACGATGGTATTTTTGTATTTCTTTTTTTTTTTTTGAATAGTTCTAGGCAATGTTTTGAGACGATTCATCTCTATCATATTTTGTCAGTGTATATTTTTTTCTTATTTTAAAGTGATTTCAATTCCATCCAACGTATAATACCCTTGTCTGTATTATAAAAATCTTTTTTGTTAATTATATAATTGTATATTTTACTTTTAACTATTTTTAATTTATTTTTATGTTTTAAAAAACTATAAAGTTATTTTTTAAATTTTGAAAACTTATTTTAATTTCGTCTTTACAAATAGAAAAAAAAAAGACAAAACAATACAACTACCTTTAAATAGCTATAAAAAAATATATTATATATTATAAACATTAAAAAAAAAATTAAAAAAATATCAAATTTCAAAGAAAGGTTTTAAATATTATGACTTTTTAAATTTTAAAATATTTTTTTAAAATTTTTTTAAGAAGAAAAATATATTTTAAATAAATTTAGTCTGATTATGCTTTTTCTTTTTTAAAAACAGAGGGACAAATTGAGACATGATAAAAACTAGGAGTTTTACGTAATTAACCTAATCTCATTTTTACTAAGCAATTAACATTGTACACAAATACTATTTCTAAACATTTTTTTGAATAGTAGTATAGTATCGTCTGAACTTTTTTTTGGACATTTTTAATCCATATAATCTTTATAAAATTGATGATAAATTTTTGTAATTTAATAAACGATAATCCTATGATAATTACTTGATAAATTGAGATTTCATAGAAATAGTTATAAAGAATGTACAATGTTCTCTATACTACTGTTAAAACCCAGCTTCAAAACTAGAACATCTTTTACATTTAATATTTTTAGTTATCATGCTATATATAGAGACATGGTTATCTTTATAGATCAACACTCTTAAAAACACATAAGTTCATGCAGTAATTTAACAAACAAAAATTGAGGAACTAAAGTATAATGTTGCTATAGTCTTAGTGACCAATAGGCGCCCCAAGACCGTTCTTAATTTATGAGAAAAAGGATGAAATTTTATAAAACTAGAGGAATGGAAATATGGAATCACTAGTAAACAAAAAGACAGGTAGAGAAATAAATGTGAAAGGTTTTGAGATGAGGGATGACACGTGAATTTAATTAAAGCCAAAATCTGTTGTACATCATCGTCGAAGAGGAAAAAAAGAAAAAAGAAAAAGAAAAGCGATGCGAGGACATTTGTAATTCACCATTTCAATATTGCACGTACATGATACACAAACTCTTTCAAAAAAAAAAAAAACAACAGATTTGTTTTTTATTTGGTTTTTATATAGTTGGTTAGCAACTTATTAACATGGCACATCTATATTTAATTGGTTTAGGGAAAATATTAAAAAAAAACAAATTTTCGTGCAGGTTTTGCTTTTCCCTTTTTCAAACATAATTAATTCTCTTTATTTAAAAACAACGAAAAATCCGTGTGAATGTTATTTTTGTTTCAAATTCTTCTCTTTAATTGGTCAAATTGGACAAAATTACATGATTTTCTATGTAAATATCCTTGCTAAGCATTTACCAAAGATTGAGACTATGTATTATGAATCACAATCTTAAAAACTCAATTCATCCTTAGCCCATGAACCCCTCTCTAGTGTAAGCTGACACTGGTGAGGTTCACAAGTTTTGCACAAGAACCTCTGTATGCTTGGGAAAAAAAAAGGACTGAAAAGGTTAAAAATATTTTGAATTCAAATTTTAGTGTAAAATTTCAGTGTTTGAGGGCATTTGGAAAATCATGCAACTTTTTTCCCGATATGATCGTCTAAGCCGAGGGATCGGAAGAAAGCTTTGGATATAAATTTGATTTGGTTTGGTTTGGTTTCTTTTTAATTTCTAAATGTACAAAGATATCTATTAAGAAAAAAAGAAAAACATGGGGACTCTTTTTATTATTTTCAAGTAGATTAATTGATAATGATTTTGCTTCGATAATTTATTGAGTGTCTACTCTAGCCGACCCAAGTTTTTTTTTTTTTTTTTTTATTTTCCTTCCAATTTATGAGTGTTTAGTGCAAACCTTAGTCAGTTCCAAATCATTTGTGGTCCATTACAAGAATTGGACAATTTTAGCACACGAAGTATGCCATATTTGTACATTTCTATGCCAAAATTTCTCTCCATCCAGTGAGGAAAACGATTGTTGGGATCACTAATAATGCAATTAATGGAGATCAACCACATTTTGAAAATTATCGTTTCCTATTTAGATTTGTCTTTAGATATTGTGCTTAAGTGCTAGCTCAACTTTATCATGCTATATAATAAAAAATATATTCTTGCCCAGGCAGGTGTACTCTACTTCTATCATACACTTAACCTACGTTAGTGGCTATATAATTGACGTAGCAACTAAGACATAGAAAAAGTTTTTCAGGGAAGTTTATTCTGATCTATACAACAATACTAGTATAGAATTCATGAATATAAAGTTTGCTGTGAATATAAGAATGATGAAGTTAATTTTTCTAATATAATTTGAACTCCCCAAGTAAATAAGATCCGAGCTTCAAATAGTAATAGATGAATTAAGTCGGGATTTATTTATTTATTTATTTTCAACTTGAGGTGCCATTAGACTATGCCTACAACCAATAAGTTGAGATTATTGAATCAACTTTTGTTTATTTATTTAGGAGGAGAAATCATTATTAGATTCCGAACTCTTTGTTAAAAAGAAATTGTTTAAATTGATATTTTTATAAGATGTTTGGCTAGTGGTAAGAACCGTTTTTACATTAACATGTGAGAGCTTTACACTATAGTAATTTTTTTCTTTTTCCTATAGCATGTGAAAACTTTACACTGTTCATAACTGAGTTTGTGGTTCACATCACTCTTGGCCAAACACCCTCTTAGTTTTGTTTTCGATTAATATTGGTTCCTTTGTACATTGTTCTGTAATTATAAGCTTCACTGCACTCAACAATTACATGATGCGCTAATTAAAGATGTATCATTGTCGTATATGAAGTGTGAGAGAGAGAGAGAGAGAATATGGGAAAAAATAATTTGTTATGATTCCTTTCTTATTATTTACTTATTTAATTTCTTAAAAGGCAATTCAATTGATGGTCATATTCAAGCAACATGTTTAGGTTTGCCACTTCGTGAGATATACCTCTTGACGAAAGGTAATAGTCCTTAGAATGACTTGCCACCTAGGAGGATAGCACCGCGTCTAATTGGGCATCTCATAATGGAACATAATCAAATTAATCAATTCATTTAATAATGTTAAATTGATATAGAAGTAATATACAATAATTTACAAAGTGTTGCGTAGGGAATGGTTACATCTTATATCTGTGTGTATATATTTATATATAGATATCGTATATCATCTATGCAATCTATTTGCAAGTTTTCTATTATTATTAGTTTCTTTTAATGCAAAAGAAAACGCATCCAATGCCTTCACACTCTCATATTTTCTTCTTAGACCCCTAAATTCAAGACAAAAGACGTCCATTTCAAAACCCCACAGTTTCTTTTTCCTATCAATATTTTAGTGCAAATTATGTATGTTTTCATGGGTAGGCATGACCCACCATATATAAAAGATGATTCCTCTTAATCATTTATCGTCTCAAACAATCAAAGCTAGCCAAGAAAAATGATACCTCTCTCTCTCTCTCTCTCTCTCTCTCTCTCTCTCTCATGTAGGAGGATATCCTTTGCCTATAGCATCATAGTTTATTATATCAGTACTGCATTTCTTATTGCTTTGGCTCATTCTTTCTTATCCATTTTTTTTTAATTTCAAAAAGAAATAATAAAAACTAAAAATTCAATTTTCGGTGGTTGGTGTTTCTACAAGTTCACATCGAAGTATGTCATGCAGTTTTAATGCTTCACCAGATTATAGAGTATAGTTTGATTCTGTTTAATATAGGGGAAATAATTTTAGGGAAAAAAAACCCATTAATTTAGAACTTTTTTTGTTTTGTTTTGTTTTTTTCATTTACTTGAGGGGAACGGTAACGCATGTATCTGCTTATATAAAGTGTTTTTTTTTTTTTCCAACAAATTACGAAACCGTTTAGCTATTTGAGCAAACCAAAATATTATTGACCTTCAAATACCTCAATACCAATGATAAGCTAATCTGTAAAAATGACAACAATGAATAGTATGATAAAAAATTAGTGTTAGGACTTTGTCTTCTAGCTCGACTTAGGACCTATGTCGATAAGAAAATAATATTTTCTTGTGAGAAAAAAAGAGAGAATTTGTATTTTAGAAACTGTATTTCTATAACTGTTGTTTTAAGTGTTGGATTAGTTTATCAACAGTCTAATATATAATTAGGGATAGTTTTTTATCACCTGCTGTAAATTCTTAATGTGAATACAAGACTATTCAAAAAATTAATCTAATAGTTAAAACAATAATTCCTAGCTGCAGTAAAGAGTTAGGAAGTTTGAAATGGTGAAAATCGACACAATTCTAGTCAAAATTTATCAACGATGGTAACTTTTTATCTACGTAAATGATTTTAGGACAATTTGTCATATGAAATGAACCACACATCTATCACGATTCTTCATTCACAAATAGCTGATTTCATAAATATACATATATATATATATATGTATGTATATAAATGTATATAAAAAATTTTCTCATAGACTTGGCCTCACAACCTTCAATGGAAGATAAACAAGTGAAAAAATATGTGCCATTGGAGGTGCATGATCTTTGCTGAAAGCATTGGTGTAGCATAAATTGGCATCTCATTTGTGTAGTACACATGTCCTTGTTTTATTTATTACTACCCACCCACCATTCATGTCCCTTGTTCCCATTCTATTTTTATGTAGGGTCTATTTTCTTGTGATGTTGACCCTAAAGTCCATGAAGGTTTATTATTTGACTACTTGGATAAACCCCCACTACATACATTTATACACATAGAGAGAGAGAGAGAGAGAGAGGGTTAATTTGTGAGAGGAAAATTTTAAAAAAAGAAAAGGCAAGAAAAACAAAAGGTCTTTTTACTAAACATTATCTCGGAAAAATCTTTGATCATGACTATTTGATCAATTAAGCAATTGAAAACGCAACATCTTAAGAAATGACTGTTTACGAAAATGACATACATGTGTGGCTCTCATCTTTTTTCACCTCTTTTTCTTCTGGCTTCGTTATCCGTCAATTTTTGTACTTAAAAGCTAGATTGTAATATTTCATTTGCTTAGACAGACATGGTAGGGATTATAACTTATCTGAGGAGGGTATAATCTCTCATGGGTGCGTACCATACAGGCCTCTCACTTTTTCCTTTGTCTCCTTCTCAGGTAAAGCAGTTCCAATATTAATAGAGATACTGGGTACTAGAGGACCCACCTTGGCGCGGCCGTACACTTTAGGTGCATTGTGGGGTCCAAATTTTTGATCCATTCCTTGATGGCCCTCCCACCGGCTAGGTGATCTAAAAATAACTTCATACTCAATCATGTCGTTTTTTTTTGTGTTACAATGTAGTGTAATGTAGATGGGGGTTTTCAAAGGATAATGTTTTCAAAAAGAAGTTGGATAAAGGAGGGGAAATACGATAATAAGCTCAAACTCTTTACTTTTTTTTTTTTTTTTTTTTTGACTTCTGAGCTTTAAATCAATAATGTCGTGAATATAAGTTCTTGGAATCAGGGGAAAAAGATGATCATTTTGAATTTTAGCGGCCATGAAGCAGGATGATAACTCTCTTGTCTTAACGGAAAAGACATAAAAAGGATGCGTATGCGATGTGAACAAATCAACATATTTGGAGCTTTTCACTTCCTTTTCTTTTTAGATTCCAAAACCATTTGTAAGCCATTTCTTTTTCAAAAGCTTGCTTGCACTGCAAATGCAGGTGACGCGGCCAATAACTAAGACTTTTTCCATGATAAAAAAAGTCTAATAATAAAGCAACCGGCATGCATTAGCATACCTCTTAAGCTTTATCAAACAGCTCAAACACTAACATAAATGTTCGTTAAAGGCCCTAAAGTCGAGCCGTATCTCTCCACATGGAGTGTGTCACTCCTACAAACCCCACCAAATTTGCTAGCATTAAGGATATGTGGTGGCGCAGTCCTAAGTCAAGTGTTAGGTTGACAAACTCAAACCTTTATATTTAAGATTCAAAAAGGGAGTTACTCTGTACTCGAACCACGATAATCTATCACTGCTTGACCACCCTACTCGGTGGTAACTAAGGAAGACTGATATCATGAGCAATGACCTCTCTTCATAACATCATCTTATGGTAGCACGAAAAACGACTTGGGTGTTAATTCTCTACACATGACAAAAATGAGCTGCCACACAAATCTGTGTTGAAAGCAACGACAAAAAATTCAATACATCACATTCCCTTGGAACAGTCTATTAAGAAGGAGATGTCTAATCAACGAAATAAGAATTTGAGGACATGAAGACAGCCAATATACATTATTTTCTGAAAATTTTGAGAAAAAAAAAAATTAATGGCATGAGGTAACAGAAAGTGCTACACGGAGATCATTGAGGTTTCACAAATATACATGCGATGTGTTTCTATTTCTTGTTGATGCAACTCGGGAGTCTGAGTTGCATAATGATTACCAATCTCTTTGTCACGCATGGAAAATATTATCTCCCTGAGAATTGGCTCATGGCCATTGAGAAGATTGCCCATGCTTAGTACTGTTCTCCATGACTGGTTAGCACTTGGAGGTACATACTTGAGATTACTTGTCTTTCACGTAACTTTACTACTTGTTTCTTGTCAAACTCCTTCAGCAAAAGAAGAAAAAAAATGCATAAGATATGATAGCCCAAGTTGCGGAAGATGAATTGAAGGCTTCTGGTGAAGTTAGAAAGCCTACAAAGAGGATAAATTTTTAAATAATTTTTAAGTATTTGTGACAAATTGTGAATTCTTTTTCAGCTATTCAAAATGAAGCCAACCTATGGAAGTTTTAAACCCCAGAACAAAGTGAGTCACCCCTATAAAACCGGCGACATGATTAATTGCGCTTGACTAACATCTATAAGAACATGAGGTTTTAGCTGTTAGATTGCTATAATAAAAAGATACCACAATAAGAGACCTTTTTTTGTTAAATTTTTACCTTTTGAACATTTTCTGCAGTTGAGCTCGTTCCCATTCTGGGAAGATAAAAATTGTAACAATCACTGAAAATTGCTTCCGAGAGACGTCGTGCTTGCAAGAACTTGCGATGAAGGGAAGCTGCAAGGGAGAGTACCTTCTCTACATGTTCGAAAACAACACAGAGTCGTCTAAGGTCTTCAAAAGTATCACTTCCGGGAGATAAAGAACTTGCTGAACATTTTATAGGTTTAAATTGTTAAATTAGATTGACTTAATTCGAAGTAAGTTTAACTGAGAGCTAGACAGAGAGGGAAGGGGTGGCCAGAAAGACAAACACATTTTGTAAAGATTTTAGAACAGGTGCCATAGTGAGGTAAAGTTGATCCATTTTGGTCGACATCTGATTCAAGCCTCCATAACTAGTCTGGTTTAGAGTGTCTGCCGATGCCGTGAAGGCAGTACAAACCATTTGCCCAAGCAACTGGTATGGCCGTACTGTTTCCAGGTAATGAAGTATCCACATGCATGGATAATTAAATTACTTGAAAGAAATGCCGACATTAGAAAAGAGATGGAAAAGGCATCTCAAACCAAGTTATCAAGTGATACGATGCAACCTAAATTCTAATGTCCACATGCCTCAAGATTAAGACCTTTTTAAAGAGGCTCACCTTTTCCCTTCTCTATTTCAATCAAGAAGTGGTTTTTGCTCAGAAGCTGGTAAAGCAGGTGCATCGTTCCAAATCTTTCTCCACATATTTCCTTGCTCAGACATTCTCCGTGAAAGTCGTCCCTGAGGAGGCCGATTGTCTTCCACAGGACTTTTGGATGACTCGCTTCCTTTTATGTCCTCCCAATCTCCAGGAGAATGCCACCGAATGAAATCTTCAAAAGCCACATCTGAATTTGCCGCTTTAAATGCAGACATTTCTAAATTCAAATATTAAAATCTTATCAGATAACATGTATATTGCAAAGAAAGTTGGGTGCGTAGAAAGAAGTATAACTAGCATTTAAGAAAGGACAAACATACTCTAATGTGCATTGTGATAGTACAGTCAAGAGAAAAAGAAATCTAAGATATTGAGTATGTTAGTCTATTTATGAAATGCTATACAAAATTATTCTAAAAAGCATAGATAAGGAAAAAAAGTGGTTTTACTTTGGCCATATTTGCTAAGTGAAGAAAGTGATTAAAACATAAAGAGAGAATAAAAGAAAAAACAAAAGAGACCTGAGCGGTCAGTTTTGTGACTATGAACAACGTACAATTCTACCATTAATCATGAAATAGCAAGTAAAGCTTATCACCTGAAGATAAGATCTCCTTCTCCAAATGAACGGAAAAGTCCTGCAAAAGAATGAGAAGGATTCCTCATTAATGTTAGTAACACTTCAAAATTAACATTTAAACACACATGATATCCATTACTTGAAGAAAATATAGACATCATTTGAAGCAAACTCGTCTAGAAAATAGACCTCTCTAGCAGATTCCTGCTTGAGGTTTCAAAACATCTGAAAACTTTTCCCCTCTTACGTAGCAATCCCTGGTAGTATTGGCTTAGTCAATCCATTATTACAGTCCAGTTTCTTAAGTAGCCGCTCAGTAAACTTCCACGGAAGTAAAACACGTTTAAAAATTCAAAACCACCGCCACTAAACAAATCCTTCAACTTGCAGACTAAAAAAGTTTTGAGCTTCCTTAAGAAAGTTCCAAAATAAAAGCAAGAAATAAAATTTAAAGCCAAGAATTTCAAAACCCAAGGCCTAGTTTTTCCCTATAACTCATGCGACTGTGGCACTCCCAGTGCTACTCATATATTAATAAAAATAACAATAATAATATAATAATAAATGCAGGGAGAGCTGCACGCCAATTACCATCTCGTTCAACCAATGAGATAGGTAGTATATATCATAATTTGTATAAGCTTACCAGTGAATCGCCAAAGGCTTCAACTTCCTGAAGCCATTCTTCATGCATGTCTTCTGTCGTAAGTGGTGCATCCTAAATGATCAAGGAAAGAAAAGATCATCTCGCGTATTCTTAAAACCCTTCAGAGAATAGAATGTGAAAAGATTGTAAAACTGGGTTAGTTGTTATCGAAACCTGCATGAATGGCACATGCATGCTCTGATGTAACTCAAAAGCTTCTTGGATCCTGCCACAACAGCTGAGCCCCTCCTCAAACAATTTTCTGGCATGTGAATTGGAGGGTGGTATCATGGGAGATTGTTAGGTTTTGGGAGGACATGTGATGAGAGGAGGTTGCTTTTGAGTTTGAAGTTTCCAAGGGTGTTTGGTATGGTGGTGGAAATTATTAGTTAGAACTGTTTTTACTATAACATGTGAGAGCTTTACATTGTAGCAACTTTTTTTTTTTACTGTAGCATATGAGAACTTTACATTGTTCATAACTGAGATAGTGGTTAAAACCACTCTTTGTCAAGCAACATGGGACATCTCTTTATAGACTCTCGGGTTGTAAGCATCAGCCTATTGTAAATTTTTTTTTTATTCCCCAACTATGGATGGGGGGTTCTAGTTGGGCTTGGGATTTCCGTTTTCCTAAAAATCTGTCTAATTAAGAAGTTACTGAGGTGTCGGAGCTCCTTTCCTTGTTGGATGGGGTGGCATTTAGGGAGAGGAAGCAAGATAATAGAATTTAACTTCCAGATTCTAGCGTGTTGTACTCTGTCAAGTCCTACTTCTCTTTGCTAACTGATGATAATTCTTCTTTGCCTTTTGTTTATTCTAATAGAATTTGGAAAACCCATGCTCCTCCTAAAGTTCAAATCTTTTTGTTGGCTTCTTGTCTTGGATAAACTGAACACTAAAAAGGTGATGCAGCAAAGAAGTCCCTTCATTTCTATTTCGCCGAATTGGTGTTGTTTATGCAAGAAGATTGGAGAGTCCATCTGTTTCTGCATTGTTCCTTCTCTTCTCGTTTATGGTCTTATTTGTCTAAAGAATCAGGAATCTTGTGGGTAATGCCAAGAAGTTGTAAGGATTTGCTTATACCTTCCTTACCTAAAGGTTTCAGCAATAGAGGCAAAATTTTATAAAGGGTTCCGATATTAGCAATTTGTTGGGCAATATGGTTGGAGAGGAATAAAAGCATTTTTGCGGATCTTGAAGAAGATCCTTTGGTTTTATGGGATAAAGTTAAGCTTTGGGTTCCTTTGTGGGTTTACAGAGATATAGCCTTCGGCAATCCCATATTTTCGAATTTAGTTAGGTGTTGCGCCCCTTTTTAATAGCCCTGTTGCTGGCTTTTGAGGAAATCTCTTCCTCTTTTTTGTATTCTTTGATATGCCATCATTATTAACAAAGTCTGTTTCTTGTTCCAAAAAAGAAAATAAAGAAAGCACAGAGAACAAAGTTGTGGATAATAAAACATATTGATTAATTAATAAATAAATGAAAAAAAAAAACAAAGAATAACAAGAGGCTTATACCCTCATGAAATAGTTCTCTAAGCGCATGGTCAGTAACTGTAGGTGGAGGTATAACATTTGGGGACTTTAAATTGTCAGAACCTGGGTTTTCAACTGCCTGACGACAAGAACGGATGTTTTGAGCCATCATCATCTCCGTGAAATATGAACAACAAATGCATTCACCAAATATAGATTAAACAAGTTAGAAGTGACACGGTTTCACCAGAAATTTATTCAAACCTGACACAAAATTTTCCATAAATTGGACTGTGAAAGACATATCTGATGCATCGACCAAAAGGCACAACTGTGAAGAAAAGCCAACCCTGCTTCCTTTGTTCTAAAGAAAGCACAGTGATTTATTTCAAAATATGAAAAGAGACGAAGTTACACATCATATGAAGAATAACAATGAATTTTCAACATTGCACAAAGCACAGAAAAGATTAATATCTATCACATGTAAAAAGTATGTGTAGGCAGGCAAGTTAAAACAACTACTATATGCTATTTGTCTAACAAACTTTAAAGTCCAAATAGACAGACCCCTAAACAAGCACAGCACGTCAGCAACTATGTAAAATAATCTTCAAAAGACGTTAGTCTACTATAAGTCTAAGACAATATTAAACGTGGTCATCATCTCGCTGGATTTAACAAATACACACACACAGAGAGAAAGAGAAAGAGCAACAACAACAAGAACAACCACCTAGATGTAGATATATTCAAAAAAATTAAAGATCATATAGCAATTAAGGACATTTTCCTGATTAACAACTGCTCATCTCTAGAATAATTTAGCATCGTCAAGTTGTAGTGCTTAGATGTGCATAAACACTTATTTACCAGAACCTGGAGGTTCTAACAACGATCCACAAAATCATACAATGATTCAAAATTTAAGAAAAATTCTTGATAATCATATTTATCGGGGTGGAAGGGCAAAGATAAGCTCCCAAAGATAAAAGCGTTGACAATAACGCATGGATAACAACCATCACAAACATATTAGCACATAGGAATAGCATTTATGCTAAACCGCAGTAGTTATGAGATGTTAGGTGAAAGAGGCTTCTCACAGATTTGGAGACAAGTTTGGATACAATATCCACTTCTCAGCTTCATGGGGAGAACAATTTCCAATTCAGCCATTTCTAGAGAGTTTTCAACCTTTTTTTCCGACCATTGAGCAATCAATTCAAATCCTGCATGTAATCAATCATTTAAAACGGAAAAGTTAACCCCCAGCATAAGAAGATTCACTGAGCATAAAATGCCATCTGTGAATAAAGGACTCCTCAGGCCCCTTCAAAAAGAACATGATAAAGAAACAAAGGAATTAATTAAGTCAAGTTTTTTCAACAAAGCACAACTATGTTTGAATTTCTTCAGAGGCCATAAAAACGACAAGCCTTCCTTCATCATTCTACAGGTGCTATGAGCACTTGAACAAACATAAACTAGAATAACTCTCAATTTTCAAACGCAAAGCCCAAGGGAAAATGAGTTTTGCCTTATACCATCACCTTTTACGGGGTCTTCTGCAGAATATCACTCACTCCAAGGACAATCATCATCCCACTGTGTTCTGTTGCCAGTATCACTACGAGGGCTTCCTCCAGCTTGAGTAATATCAGCATCAATATCTTGGACATCATCATCATCTTCATCATTGGGAAGGGTTCTGTATGTTAGCTTCATCGTAAAACGGACTTTGAAAAGATGCACAAAAAAGTCCAATGTGGAGTAGTCCTTCAACATCAAATAAAACATTACTATAGTTGGAAAAGAAAGCGAGTACAAATCAGAAAAACTTCAATTTCAACAATAAAAACTTTTGCCCAAAAAAAAAAAATCAAAGAAAGAGCTCTTGAGTTAATAGCTAAGGAACATGACATATCATTTTTCTTAAAAAGTGAAATTATTCTCGGCTTGTGGAGAAAAGGCTAATTCAAGTTATAACTAACATTTACAGAAGTTCACTTGTCAAGTTAATGAAGAACATACACAGAAACCGCATACAGCAGTTCAGTATCATATCAAATATTGTAGCGTACCAAAAAAATAGTCTTTATGGAATAGTAAATGACAGAAACTCACAATTTAGAAACAAATAGCTCCTATAATCCTTCCAAATGCATAAGTTTTACTGGAAACTGACTACCAATATGATCTTCCTCAAATCTTCTAGTAAAAACAGTTCCTATATTTTGGATGCCAATGTATGCTTTTCAAGAAGGAGCATGCACTGGCACAAATGCCGGCCATAAACTGCACAGCAATTAGCAAATTAGATTATCCCAATTTGGTATAAACTATAGACTACTATAAACTTAACTAGCTAACTCTAGCATCATAAATCCACAAGGCTGAAAAATTAAGGCAAGTGAAAATTAGTATCTGAGTATGAAATGATAGAGGACACAAGAATTTATCTAGGTTCATAGTATATAGGCACACATTCTCCTACACTCTCCCAAAAGTTGCATTGCAAAAGTTACCTCACACACAAAATAATAATAACAATAAATAAATAAATAAATCATACCTTGAGCAATTTGATAAAGCAATTGCAACGGCACTTAACAGCTTGCTAGCTTCAGGGGCATCAAGAACTACACCACTTGCACCTTGTGGCGCAATTACCTGATTATGGACAAACTTTAAGTGCGAAAATAATGATGAACCTTGTGTGTTAAGAAAAAGAGAAAGAGGCTAAGTTAAAACATACCAAAAACTCTTTGACCCCAAAACATAAATGCAGATCATGCGACGCAAAATTCCAGTCCACAATCTTTCCTGTGCAACCAAAACACAAGACACATTAGTCTTAATACCAATAACCAATTACAAATTGTCGAAAGAAGTTCTGGAGTACCATTATTGTTGGTCTCAATGTAGTATTCCATGCAATAACTTTTTGTGACATCTTTCAACTCGGATTTGACCTTAAATAAACCGTTTGAAAACTCCATCTCAATTGCATCCTTTTTCTACTACCCAGTAATAATACAGAATGTCCAAAATTAAGGCACAACATGGAAGAAAAAAATAAAAAATAAAAAATACAAAATCATATATTGCATTTTAAAACTATGAAATTATGTGGTTTTCTAGTTAAAAAAAAGAAAAAAAGAAAAAAAACCGTACCAAGAGATTCTTTGGACCGTCGGCCATCCATTGTCGACAAACTGCCTCTATCTCGGAAATGAACCTACGAAAACACGAAAATCATGTTTATTTTGTAAATAAACCACCAAAAAAAAAAAGTATACAAATTGTAAACACGTACATCAAAACGAAATGAGTATTCACACATATACATATATTACGTGTATATACTGTATGACTTACCTTTCCCATGAAGAGGCAAGAGTGAAATCATCGAAATGCTCAAGCTGCGAACATATCACCACAAACGACCAGTGTTCTTTAGGACATTTTGCAATTTCGATAGTTGAATTAAAGAACTAATTTTGGAAAATAAAAATCAAACATATAAATTTAAATTCGATTGAAGGAACAAGAGGACAAATCTTTTCTTCAAGGGCCTCGTCTTCTCCGTCGATTTCAATTTTGCTGGACGAGGCCATGGAAGATCTAAGGAAGTTTCAGATTACATGTATTAGCAACCGATTCCGATTTGTTAAGGTTTTTTTTTTTTTAAGTTTTTATCAATAAATCAATTTTTTTTTTTTTTTTAAGATTAAGATCTGTTTCTGCGGAGAATCAAAGAAGAAGAAGAGGTGAAGTATGATTGCATAAATTTTCCTGCTTTTACTTCACAGTGGTGTGACTTTGAGAAATGACTTTATGCGGTTTTGTATTCAGGTCCACCGACGTTCGAAAACTCAATTAAGTTTGAAGTTGTAATGTGTGTGACATATACAATGATTTACTTTCATAAGGTTTCGTTGGGTTCATCAAGCACTATACATAGGTGCTCTTTTTTCTTTTTGTTTTTTTTATACAAGAGGAGAGAGAATGTCATCTGCTTTTGAATGAGCTAAGCGTAACTCTAACCCTTACCATATGGTTGGATGAAAAAACTTACAACCAATTAAACTACCCACATTTCTCTATATAAGTGCTCTTTTCATTCCTTTTACAAAAAAAAAAAAAAAAAAAAAAACTATTTTCTGACATTCCATACATTCTTATTATCCGCTACTTCATTTTCTTCATAAGAAATTCTCTTCCGCAAGTACTTCATTTTGATCTATTTCAAAAGGCACCAGTTGGAAGCTTAACAGAGTTTTGCTTCGACATGTTATTTGAGAGTGCACTCTTAGCAGCGACTTACTGATTCTCAAATCCTGAAGACCGGCTGCCACCATTCTGTTGCATCGGATATATTATCTTCAGGGGGCAAAATCAGTTTTAAGGACAGTGATCTTCGCGCTTCAACTATTTTTCAATAGCTAAGTTTTTTTATTTTTATTATTAAGTTTTGAGATATTTTTATAGTTCATTATTTGTAATATTTGCCACACTATATTATTTAAAAATAAAAAATTGTTTTTAGTTCACTCATTAGTGATCTTTTTCTAGCAAAGGAAACCCAAAAAAAGTTGGTAACAAGCTCATCAAGAATCCACCCACGCACCCACGCGTAAGTTTAGGTTTACTCTACTACAAGAAACTCATAAACAAACAAACCCCAAAAAATTTGTTACCCAAAAAAAAGAAAAAAACACAAAATTTAAATATGAATTTATCTTTGTAATAACAAACTTACAAAGTGTTTAAGAAATTAGTTTGAACTTAAAATATTTTAACAATTACTTTTTATAGATAAAATATTGTGATAAACATGGTTAGAATCAAAACTTTTTCGGGCTTATATTAACTTACAAATTGAAAAAAAAAAAACACTTCTAGCAAAAATAAATAAACACTTAATAACCATCCTCTGCAGTGTAAGAACAAGAGCACTAGTCTTTTAGATAATTGGGTTTTTTTTGTCTGCCAGAATTTTTTTGGTTTGTTAAGTCAATGATTTTGTTTTTTTGATGAATTATTTTTTGTATTTGTTTGTTAATGAGTTTCTTGTTGACGAGTAAATTTAAACTTGTATGTGAATTTTTAATGAGCTTGTCAAAAAGTTTCTGAATGAGCTTTTTGGTTTTTTCTATTTTTTCTACTTCATAACTCTAAAAAGATAGCATAGATAAGTTTCAGCACTTAACTACTGTTTAGGAGTGAATGGCATTTAATAAAACCAAAATGTCATTACTAACTCATAAAAAATACACAACTTCGCTCTTTAGTCCAAAAAATTGACGAAACTTGACGGAAGGGTGGAAGCTAGAGTCCTAACATAGGTTGGAGTGCAAAACCGTACGTTTTAAAGTTTGGAGGGTATATTGACGCAAGTGACATAGAGTGTGTTTGACATTAATGGTCTAAACCACTTTCTCAGTTATACATAATGTAAAGTTCTCATATGTTATAGTAACAAAAAGAAAAGCTACAATGTAAAACCTTCACATGCTACAAGCGAAACAGTTCTAACCAATAGTTTTAACCACTATATCAAACACCCTAATAATTAATGGAGAATTTATAAAATTTATCGTGTTTATTTTTAGTCACTTTTACTAATCCAAAAAATAAAATAATAAGAATCTCCTGGCAAAATATTACGAATGTATTATTAATCTATTAGAAAATTAAATTTACAAAGGAATTTAATTTTTTTTTTTTTTTTGCTTTGTTAACATGACATTTGTAATTGACATGCTATGACATTATTAGAAAAATATATAAAAAAACATAAATAAAAAAATACAAGAGTTAAATTCGTTAGCCTCGGTATTTTTTATTTTTTATTTTTTTGATTTAGTGCTTATATTTACGTTAGACATAAATGGTTGTTTGTTTTGCTCCTAAATAAAGGGC
This sequence comes from Artocarpus hirsutus, assembly GCA_946598075.1. Classification (NCBI taxonomy): domain Eukaryota; kingdom Viridiplantae; phylum Streptophyta; class Magnoliopsida; order Rosales; family Moraceae; genus Artocarpus; species Artocarpus hirsutus. The sequence goes on from CAMOHE010053924.1 coordinate 29,220, forward strand.
CACGATAATATGCAGGGCTGTTTTAAACAATTTTGAGCTATATGTGAAAAAAAAAAAAAAGAATTTTCATAATTGTCATATTTTAAGATTTATTTTTTATGAATGCTATATATATTCATTTATAGTATAGCTTAACATATCATATAAATGATAGTATAGTATAAACTTTTTTTAGTGTATCATAAATAAACACAACTTTTTAAAGTGTGGCATAACATGTAATTTTCTCAAAAAAATATAAAACAATAATAAAAGGGGCCTTTTACAAGATTAAAATTAATTTATAGTTGATATTTGAATTCTATCTTCATCTTTGTAATTTCTAGTTGAAATATAACAAACACAAATTTATTTTTCTTATAGTATTTAAAATGAAAAAGGCATTTTATTGAAGTTGTTTTTGGTACAAAATAAAAAGATAAATAAACATATACTTATATTTAAATGTTAATGAATTTCATGAAAGCAAATTATAAGAGCTTTTTTCTTAAAACACGAAAAAAAAACTATTATAAAATTTAATGCATTGTCTCGAACAAAAAGGCAAAGAAAAAATAAAAAAGGAGTTGTTGAAGTATTAGGGCCGTTTGGTATTATTTTTAAAATGGGTGAAAATATTTTTGTTTTGAAAAATGAGAAGTTTTTATGAATTATGCTGAGAGTATTTTTAAAATTTTTGCTCGAAAAACATGCGAAAACATTTCCAAAAATTCTAAAAAAAAAACCAAACGAGGCAATTCTCTTTCATGATAATGTCAACATTAAGCTAATCATTACTCCAACTTTCAATAACTATGTTTCTCTTATGAACTTTTCGCAGTTTGTTTTACTTTTGTTTTTTTTCTGTTGTAAAACGTTGTTGATGCCTCTTCTTTCGCAAGGCATAAGCATAGCCTATGTCTAGATGGCCCCTAGCCCATGTTCTTGAAACGTGGCTCAAGGTAAAGTACATGGACCTAAGCCACAAAGCGAAGTCCTTTAAGTAGACCGTAGCTTTGAAGGCTAAGGAACATGAATAGTGTTGAAAAAGGAGTACGCAATGGATTTTAAAATTTTTAATAAATAAACTCTCTTCCATAAATGAGTTAGACATGTTATATACAATAAATTATTTAAAGATATTATGTACCTTTTAGAATTGGAACCGCACTTCTAACAGAAAAATCATTTGACAAGACCGTTACTAAGAATTGCATCTAAAAGACCCTCAATCGACTGATTTTTTTTGCTATTCTCTTTTCTACGATCAGAGTACGAGTGAGCACACATTGTTCAATTCTCCCTTGGTAACTCCCCCCACAATCACAAGATAAAGATCAGAATTATTGTTCTAGGTGTTGAACAATAATCTCTTAGGCTAGTAGAATTTCGCTCTAACTTCTTAAATGACCTCCACTTGATGTTAATAATGGATATAAAAGTGTAGGAATACGTTAACTATTTATAGGGATTCATTGGGCATCTATTCTTATTAGATTCGATATCAAAATTTGAATTAGAATCAAATCTTACAATAAACATGTGAAAGCGTTTTGTTAATCTAGCAGGGGCAGTCGACAGCCCTTAGTGTAGTGGGGTCGACTGCCCTATGAATGTTATCCTGGTGACGGGTTTTCAATGTTTTAGGTAAGCCATTGACCAACCAGTTCACTAGTTTTAACCCAATTAGATTTTTTATCTATTCTTTATGACCCAGGAACATTTCATAGAGTATTAGTTATGATTCAAATAACCAAATGCAAAAGTCATTTAATTAAAACAGTCACATACAGGTAATCCATGTTCAAATAATTCAACATGTTTATTTTGAATTATTTCTTAAAATTAATTCAACTAATAAACTAACATGAATTGTCAAATCCAATTAACCGAATTTATCCCAATCTTAAGAATTAACATAAACTACCAATATGTTTGAAAAATATGTCGTATTGTTACAGAAAATTATGTAAACTAGCAAAGAGGACCTAATGGATATATATAAATCAAGCTCCTATAATTATAAAATAACATATACCTAATATGTATATTTTAAAATTATCAACTCTTAAGCTATTTCACTAAAAGCTCAAAGCTGCACTCTTGAACTATGTGTAAATAATGAAACTCAAATAACTTATATGTCCAAGACATATCATAATATGTAACATCCTCATAGGACATTCATAATCGGCTTAAGAATAAATTATGTTTTACCTTCTCGATTATATTTATCCTCTGTTTCATTATCTCATCATAGGAAAACATACAATCAATATAAATAGTATACCATTTAGCTACACCTATGTATTCAAATGATCAAACGCTCTAGTTTTCTAATTATAGGATAATGCCTATTAGAGAATATTATTAAACCTACAAAAGAACTATGATTTTCATATCTATAAATAATGAGTATACGTCAATCAAGAGTTATGTCTTCAATGTACCGATGTGCATACCTTCATATAATTCAATATGCCACTCTTTAGTATATTAAAAAACACAAATCAAGAATACGGGCCCACTTATTTATTTCAAGATCGAGGTGTAATACATATAATTGTCTAAAGTGAATTAATTTAAATAAACATAATTATTAATCAAATGAATTTAACTTTAGTCCTAATCTAATATATCATCACCAATGTTTCTATTCGCGGAGTCTAACTTCGATAACCAAGACAAGCCATCTCCTTTTAGGGACGTAGATACCATAACAATCTTAATATGAATAAAGCGCCTAACTTTATTCCCTCGATTGTGGATCTTATATGTCAAGACTATTAAATTAAGATTCATGTCTTCTGTATAATCTGTTCATCATATGCATGATCTTAATGGTTTAAATTGATAATCTCAGACTTTTGTTTGCTTATCATACATTCAACATAAATGAACATAAAAATGACACATTTAATATATCAAATAAATATTAAACACTATTACATCATTTAATCATTAGGGCACCTATTCTAACAAATAGGCTCGTTTTGTTCTGTCCAATTAGACTTTTAACTCACTTTGGAAGTTTTGAGTTTAATTGGAATTAGAATAAAATAGGTATAAAGGAAATTAAAGTAAAATAGAGCCTAAAAGGACCTTCTTTGAAGCATAAGCCCAAGACTAGGAAAAGCCTATTTTTTGACCCATCTAATGTGTTAGCCACCTATCTTGCTAGCTCACCCGCCACGCCAGCCTTAGCAGCTCACCCGTAGAAACTCTGTTGTAGAGGCATGTGACTCCTATAACTAAAGACAAAATTCCCTCAATCAAGGGTGGGTCAAAAGGGAACCAAATGTCAAGGTCTAAGCCATGCCCAAATTGATAGGCAAAGCTCCTATTGCATGGATACCCTGTGGCAGGCCACCCATAATAGCACCACTCATTAATGCTCCTAACACGCTTAGTCCTGTGCTGAAAGACCAAATTTGAACTTAAAGGGAAAATCTCCCTTGCAGGGAGTTACCACATTTGGCTGCTTTCGTGGAACTAGACATGGAACTACCCCTAAATAAGTACTCGAAGTAGAAGTATCCCAACTGAACTAGATCTTTACTTTTCTCTATAAATATCCTCTCTAACACCCTTGAGGAGAGGCTAATGAATCCCATACTACTTAGACTACCCAGAGCAAACCTCCATAATTCTCCATAACCACCATAGCCATTATCTTTCTTAAGTTAAAACCATCACATTATCACCATGAACCACCATCAAAATACCCCAAAACACTCACAAACCTTATTGCGAATATCACAATCATCTAGGAAGAACACCACAAAGGTCCAAGTCCACCTCCTCCATTCACCAAAAAGTTGCAACCTCTATATTTTCTAGCAAGATTTAAGAAAACCCAAGGCATTCACTTAACCTCATTTGGACTCAAAAGAACCTCCAAATCATCCCAAAATAAAGCCCTTTCATGAGCCATGCGTAAGGAGAACCAAAGCCATCATTAATGGGCTGCTACACTTTCTCTCTTTAAAACCTCTCTCTAAGCCTTAAAGTACCTCACCTATCGTGGTCACGCTTCTGCTGAGTTGCTTCTCCTGTGGGATTGTCAAACTATACTATTCCATCAAAGGCATCATATTTACATCAAATGGGCATATAATTGCCATCAGGTATATAGAAAATTCCTCCATAACTATTCATGTTTCTCTCCTACACCATGTGCACTCTAAGGGGCTTCTTTAGCAAAGTTAGTTTCTCCAACGGGTCTGAAATGGCAACAAGTCTCACCCACAAATGTGACCATCCTTGGGGCTACTTAGGTTTAGCCATAACCTCAGTCAAGGCCATCAGAAAGTGAGCCTAAGACAGCCCGCTTTGGCCACTCTCAACATTGGAGTAGTCGTTATGTACTTAACCAACTTTTGTTACCCGATGAGTAGCCACTTCAACTCCTATCAGACAACACTTGAGCCAATAGGAAAGGTCACGAAATCTACACCCTCCATGTGTGAAGGCCCGTGACAAGAGCTCCCCAACAAGCGTTAAATAATTTAGCATCAATTAAGAAAAAATTACGAATTATTGAAGTAATAATAAAATTTTATAAGTATTTATGGGCCTTGGCTCAACTTGGGGCCTTAGGAAATTGCCTAAGCTGCCTTATAGTTGAGTCAGCAATGATAATGACTTTGTTTGAAAACATTAGTTAGAACTAATAGGTTCTAACTGCTACAATGTAAAGCTCTCACATGCTATAGAAAAAAGAAAAAGTTATCTATAATGCAAAACTCTCACATATTATAATATTTAAGTTCCAACTTAGATTTCAAACACTCGATATATGTATAGTTGTTCTTTGTAATGAATTGGAAAAAGGGAGAAAGTTCTTTAACAAGAAAAGGGATCCAGTGTAAAAAAAAAAAAAAAAAAGGAACAATGAGCCATATGAGATGAAAACCTCATGTATGTTTATATAGAGTGTTGGAATTGAAATATGAAATGCAGCGGAAAAACGAATCGATTAATAAACAAAAGTTTTTTAAAACGTTGTTTATAAAGAATAGCTATATAATTTTAATTAAACCTTGAAAACATAGAAGAATTTGTTTCAAACCTTTTGAAGACCTATCATGGTTTCGTAGATCTTCTCTTCGACACCACGATCTTCCAAGCTGAGCCTCTACAACAATGAAATGACGAGTAGACATTAAACTACAAGAATGAATTATCTCACACTTTTGTAATTCTGCTATGTACTCAACATATAAGAGAGCACAACTTTTCTCCAAAGAGAGAACTCTCGATTTTTCTCTCTATAGACTCAGAAATATCATGTATCTAAGAACCTAGTATCTTTTTTCTTTCTATAACTAAGCAATTATTTATTAACTAAATTAATTTTTAAATTAAAAATAAAACCCACTAACTTCTACCACTAAGGGAAGTTACATGCACATATTTGGAGATAAAATCTCCAAAATGCATGTGAAGGGTAAGTGTTTTTACATAATATCTCATGTCACATTTCCTTTCCTTTTTATTTTTTATTTAAATTCAAAACCCTACGTACAACTCTTGTACGTGTATATCTATATTTGTATGTATAAAATATATTAATTAACTTGAAACGATAAATTATGCACAATATACGTGTTTATTTATATATATAATATATATTTAACTCATTTAAATAAATAATATTTATCTAAAATTCACTTTTAGATTAATTAATTAATTAATTTTGTATCCATGTTAGCTTAGACATTAGTGTAGTCCCACCACACACGTATCACTCACAAAATTAAAATATATCTAAATAATCATATTATTTAAATATAATTAATTGATTAATTCAAAACATATTTAATTAATATTATTAATTAAATATAATTAATTAATAAACCATTCCTCAGTTAAATGTGACAAATGTATTATTTATCACAAAAAACATTTTTCATGCCACATTAATATATCTAGTGTGAAATAATTAATTCAGAATTCAAAAATTCTAAATTAAATATGGATAATTTATTCTATGCATTAATTTACTATAATGTTATAGAGATGATATTGGAGACCTATAGACTTATAATTCAAGCTCCAATAAATTTGACAATTAATTATACTCTGCCAAATTTATTAGTTTCAGTATTACCCTACTAAAAACTTGAAACTGCACTCTTGAAATTGTAGTGATAATTACTCAAAGAAAATTAGCAAGTCGTCTATTGATATTATAATTACATATAAGTCAATCCTCTATAAATAGTTCATAATAAGAGTTAGGTTCAATTTTCATTCCCCTCTGTTGTTATATCTTTATCATTGAGTTATAACGATTCTCTAATGAACAGTTAATTCAAAATCTTATTATAAACGAGCGCTCTATTGTTCAAGTCTTGAATTATCGCTCAAGAGAACTACTTTCCAATTTTCAAAAGGAAAGAATAAATTCTATATCTGTATAATATTGTTCCTAGCCATTTTTTCCATCATGTTTCCAAGATACAAATTTATAATCTGTCTTTAGACAGATCTTTCCATATAAATCAAAAAATATAATGTCATAAATATAAATCTAATAAATACTCAAGATGAAGACTGTCATATATATGATCATCATAATGATAAATTTAAATACTCTATTTGTAACAGATGATTATTAGAGATTCATAATTTATCTAGTACAATCTTATATAATCTCATATATAAAGTACCTCCAATTTAATGTCTCTACATTAATAGTATGGATAAAACTATTTCATTCTCAATGAGAATAGACCGCACTTGTAATATTTAATTAAAGGTCCCAATTTAATTAATTACTAGAGACTACTTAGATTTTTAGCTATAAATTTTATTCTTAAGTGTATGCTAAATTTATAGTCACATCAATAATCATGAAATTTTTTTATGTTTATTAAACTCCTCGAATTGCACATAAGCAATCAAAATGATTATAAATGTCATTTTATCCATTTATTAAAAATACATACAATGTCCATATTTGTATTTGTAGGGCATTAACCCTAACATAGAGTAGCAATAAGGTGATTTATCTACCCTATTTTCTACTATCACCCCTAAAAAACCAACTCTACCTCATATAAAGTTGCCAGAATACACTTAACATCTGGATTTGAAATCATTGCCTATATACTTGGTATTGGTCAAAATAAGAGAAGGAAGAATTAAGAATTTACCTGATGTGTGATATCATATTGTTCCAAAAACGCTAGATGTTGCGGGAGTAAAGAAAAAAAAATATATATATATATATATATCTATATATAAGTAGTGTTATAATTACATTTATGTTACATAATTATTGTTATATAATGACAAAATAAATATCGTATCATGTAAATTATTTTATAAACTATATATCCTATAGCATATTTATATGTTATATCTATTAACAAATTTATATACTATATCTATTAACTATGAAAGATATAACTTTTACATGTTTTGTAGAATTGATGTTTGGGAAAGGTTGATAGAAACATATAGCAAAATTTTAGCGGTAAAGTTGAAATAAAAAAAAAAAACTTTTAAAAATATTTTAAGAGTATGAGTAATTAATATAAAATATGATTCCCCTAAAAAAATATAAAATAATAAATACTATATAATGTTGCTATTTTTAAAATATTTACATGTAATACAGTTTTCACGATATTCATGGTGCGATGATCTCAAACGAGAGAAACATAGGTAGAGACATTGGGCTCTGAGGACCGGGTTCAACATAACACATGTGTGGGCCGTCAGGTGGGCCTGTGTTTTGTCCAAGATCCGGGCTTTGGGAAGCCCAAAATCATTAATGGAGAAATATAAGAGGAGAGACGCATAGAGGAAAAAGACAATCGTGTACATGTTTTTTTTTTTTTATTTGATTTGTCGTTTACATGTGTTAAAGTGACATGAAAGTAAGGGGGTGTTTGGCAAAGTGGTGGGAACTGCGGTTCCCACCACAAAATCAATTATAAACAGTAAAAAGCTTTCACATGCTACAGTAACAATAAAAAAAATTGCTACAGTATAAAGTTCTCATATGCTACAATAAAAGTAGTTCTCACCACTGGTTCACACTGCCTTCCAAACACCCTATTAAAGGTTCATGTTTCCAGCAAGCAAATTAACTTAGGGTGGGAGAAACATGCAAAATATGATAAATATTGATTGTACTATTATTGTCCTTGTTATTCAGTAAAATAACATATTATATTTTTTAAGGAAATATTTAAATTGTAACTAATTGAAAACATAATCACATACGGACAAAATAAGGCGTCAATCAATTTCTTTTTGACCTATAACATTTATTATATAACCTTATCACTTAAATATAAAATCATTGTCGCATATATTAAAAATATCACTGTGTCGCATTTTAAATGTATCATGTTTATTTTCTTATATCCAACAATGCTTTTTTGTTTTTGCCACTCATTTAGGTGAAAGTTTTTTCTGCTAGAAATCATTTAAGTGATAGTTGTATACTCATGACTTATTCGACAAGGCACGTACAAACTAATGAATGCATGGAAGAAAAAGAAAAACATAATCTACAGCCAGAGAGCTCATATTAATTGCATCCAATAATCGTACGGTGTTCCCCCAATGAGGGAAAATACGATGGACCAACAGAAAAAAAAAAAGTTTATTTTTTCTAAAGAAATTTATTAATAGGGTGTTTAGTAAAATTATTAGAACTGTTGGTTAGAATTTTTTTATTATAGTATGCGAGAACTTTATACTGTAACGATTTATTTATTTATTTTTTTGTTACTGTAGTACGTAGAAGTTTTGTATTGTTTGTAATTGAAAAAGTAGTCCGAACCATAACCTACTAAACACCTTTTAAAATAATAAATGTAGATCAAGAGATAAACTGAAGAGACCACCAATAGGTTAGAAATGTAGTAAGGATGTGTTTTATTCTTTCCTTCTCAAAATGTCTCTATGTTCAAATATTGAAAGTTGCATGATAGAAGGCCTTACCTAATTAATGAGTTGGGTGGCGTTGAAGTCATGGTGGTTTCTCCAAATTTGGGCTTATCATTCAAGTAAAGTTGGTCAGATGCTTTCAATTCTACTGATGGATCGTAGACTTCTTATGCAGACGACAAAGATAAGAGACAGGATGGATCGATGATCTTTCTGTCAATTAGCCAAAAAAAAAAAAAAAGAAGCTATAGATGATGATTTCCCACAACGTGTCCCCACTATGTTGATGTGGCCTCTAACGGATCATATGAGACTGATTAATTTTAGTTGGAAATAATTAAATTAGGCCTCTGCATTTCTTTTTTTCTTTTTTTCTTTTTTTTTTTTTTTTTTTGAAAGAGGGCCTTTGCATTTCTCAAAGCACATGGCATAATTAAAGTTGAATAAAATTTACAAAGAAAAATATCCAAATAATTGAGATCATATAATTAATTTAAAAATAGTAAATCACTCCTAAAGTTGCTATCCTTTTTATTTATAGTTAGAATATATATCTCTTTTATACCATTTGTCTTAGGTTAATTTAAAAACTTTTTTTTTTATGATTTTTATCTTGTCGAATATATACTTTTATATTGGATTAGAGTATAAAGTTGTGAAAAACTCTTACATGCTATAATATAAAATAAAAAATTATTATAATATAAAACTTTTATATACTATAATATTTTTAACAAAAATAAATTTAACCATTAATTTTAACGATATTTTTTAAACATCTTATTAATACATGTATTAAAAAAAAAGGGGCATGTTTGAGCCGAAGGACTATTGGCCTAATACGTCCGTACGAGCGAGTCATCGGCATACGCAGCGTTTCAAACCAGGTGGTGAATTCTTTAAAAATGATTGATTTTGATGGTTGATAAAGGATCCACATGTGATTTAACTAGCAGGGGACCCACTTTTCTTTTTTTTCCATTTATTAAGGACACCATCAGCAGCCGAAAATTTTAATTGAAAAAAAATAAAAAACGGACAGAAGGTGGACCCACGAACTGCAAGTAGGCATATGAATTTGATATGAGCGTCGACGACTCAAATTCCTCCCGTTGCGTCACATTGCAGACCATTTTCTCCAAACAAGGACCCCACATTCTCCGTCGTATCGACTACTTGGGTCCCGCGTGAATCACCACCGTCAATCATAATCAGTTGCCATCAAAATCATCAACCTACTTGCGCTCTTTGATCTGATCCGTTTTACTTACGAGAAAATTTGTGTGGCAGCCACACGTATCTATGACTATGTACGATTATTATTAGTATTAATAATGTCATTATTACAATTACTGTTGTTATTTATGACTTTGTGATATCTTGTTTTATTTTTTTTATTTAGGAATTTACCAAATATAATCACATGCTTCCAACATAATAATTTATTTTTTGTAGAAAAGAAACTCTAAGTGGTAACTACTTTGTTCTCTTCTGGTAATATTTTTTTTTTCCGTTGAGTTAGTACTAGTAAAATCCTTGAAACTATGCAATGTAATTAATATTTTGCACTCAAAAGAGGAGTTGCCCAAGACAACTTCTTAGATGCAAATGTTGATATTGGAGCTTTTGTTTTAGGCTCTTTTTATTTATTATCTGACATTTAAACTTTATTATCTTATTTTATATTTAAATAATATTTTAGATTTTATATATAAGAAGTGATTGAAAAGAGTTTTATTATCACTTTTGACCGTGATAATAAAACTATAAAAAAGACGGCTTTTCACTTTTTTTTTCTTTCACAGCAATCACACTTTTTCATCAAACTAATTAGAAATGTGATCTTAAGGTCTCCAACCATTACAAATTTGGCCCAAGTAAATGTCTATAAATATTACTTTTTTCCAATTTGATATGATTTGTCATAAATTTTTTTTGGAGGTTAGAATATGTCATGCATGGTTAAAAAAGCAGCATTTTCTCAAAAGAGAAAACTTACAACATTTTGATTTTCCCTATTAATCAAAAGGAAATTCTTTGAATATGTGGTTATATAAAATTACTAGGTAGGTTAATGAGCGTTTTGAAACTTCAGGTGGACTAAAATTTTAAGTTTAATACAGTGTTTAGGAGAATAGGATAAACCATCAATTTGGGTTCGAGAACTATAATATATGAGAGGTTTGTATTGTAATTTTTTATTGTAGCATGTGAAAGTTTTACACTGTCTACAGTTTAAACTATTGGTTTGAACTATTATTCCAAACACTCTATAAGAACTATAGTTTGTGAAAGCTTTACCATGTAACAATTTACTGCAGCATATAAAAATTTTATATTGTTCATTGATTGAAATCACTATTAGAACTGGATTTTCAAATTGCCTTTTAAAGAAGACCCCAAGTAAAATTTCATAAAAACAACAAACATTTAAAAAAAAAATTACTATACCAACATTACCCAGATAATCAACCTTTTTTCATTGAAAACTAGATAACTAAGTTATAATTAACCCACCACTCTCCTAAGTTATAAACAAGCCACCACCACGCCATCTCACTCACTGAGTCACTGACCAAACTTTCAACAAGCATAAACAAGCCATCTTTAGAAAGGTAATAAAAATTATTATTTAAAATTATTTTTATTTTTAATGTAGTATATGAAAGTTTTATATTATAATAATTTTTTTTATTATTTTATAATATATAAAAATTTTATATTGTTAATATATGACTTTGTGATAAAAACAGTCCGCAAACAACCGTTTAAGCTTACACATGCCATTTTTCAAAATTTATATTTCAATTGTCAGACACAAGGGAAGTAAAATATATGGAAAAACTGAGAAATCTGAAAGAAACCACCCCCTGTCCGGTCCCTGGCCCTCTCTGTAATTCTGTTCTCTCTGCTGCTTAATGGGTGGCTTTTGGTGTGAACCATCATAGCTACCACCAAGTTTTCACTCAGAGTAATAGCAGTGAACCCAGACCGAGAGAGAGAGCTAAGCTCAGCTTTGCAAGCTTTTCAGCCATGGCTGCTGCCTTGGAGTGCTGGTCGAGCCGAGCCAGTACGGACGAGGACATGGTGGAGCAAGTTCTGATGAGGACTCAGGACAGATCGGAGGGCTCCTCCGCGACTGAAAGCTCTTCCTCCGCCGCGTCCGGCGCCGGCGGAGGACCGATGAAGGACTCGTCGGCGATGCAGAAGAGGCTCCAGAGGCTGAGCCGGAACGTGTCGGAGGCCATAGCCTCGCTTCGGAACTCGCTGAATCTGGACTCCGCCGGCACGGCCGGCGGCGGCAGGGACCAAACGACGCCGTCGAACAAGATCGAGAGCTGCCGAAAGTTCGTCTGGTGCAGCGTCGTCCGCAACCTCACCCAGCTCTACCCCGGCAGCCAGCTCCCCGAGAAGCTCGTCTCCAACATTCGCAAGCATTACGACTCCTTGCCTCTCAGGTTCGCAACTGCCGAGAAAATCTAATCTTTCTTCTTCTTTTTTTATTATTATCGTGAGTTTGTTTTTTAACTTAAGATTGGGGAAAATATTTTCAGTTATGCTCAAGCAGGGTTTGACATGAAAGAGGTTTTTATCCACATCAAGATGCTGGAGCAGGCGTCGTTGGATGACCACCCTGCGATTTTGATCCAAGAAGTGTCCGACGATGAAATTCAGGGTTCGGTTTTCAAGCTCACATTTGCTTGTAACTCTTCGATTTCTTGGCCGGTGATGTCCGGTGCACTTGATAACGCCTCAATTTGCTGCAAGAAAATACAGATCTTTGAGAAGAAAGGGTCCACTCTTGGTGTGGTTCTTCTTTTGGTCCAGGCTGGCCATGAGAAAACTTTCAAGGCCCGGATCGAAAACGCCTTGAAATCGGCCGTGAGGAAGCCGAAGCCCGCCAGTATGAAGTTTGCGTTCGGGCTCTGTGGGTGCCAGGAGGAGAACGGGAGAGGTAGAGAGTTGGGAGAGATTGAGGAGGAAGTGATTGGAGAAGGGAATGTGAGGAATGGAGTGGAGAATAATTTGGGGCAAAAAGTTGAGCTTCAAATGCCATTGCCCACTTCATCGTTTGTAGTTTCTGTTGATGAATGGCAGACCGTTCGATCGGGTGATCAAATAGGGAAATGGCTGTTGAACTCTGATCATCTCGAATTCGTCGACCAGGTAGGACCGAACTCGTTCAAGGGAGTGTACAGGGGGAAGAGGGTTGGGATTGAGAAGCTTAAAGGCTGCGAAAAAGGGAATTCATACGACTTCGAGCTGCGAAAGGATCTTCTGGAGCTCATGACTTGTGGGCACAAGAACATCTTGCAATTCCATGGCGTTTGTGTTGACGAGAATCATGGGTTGTGTGTGGTGACGAAGTTGATGGAAGGTGGGTCGGTATACGACTTGATGCTCAAGAGCAAGAAGAATATTCAGACCAAGGAAATTATAAGAATCGCCACTGATGTAGCTGAAGGGATCAAGTTCATGAATGACCATGGAGTTGCTTACAGAGATCTTAACACGCAGAGGATCTTGTTGGATCGCCATGGAAATGCTTGCTTAGGTGACATGGGAATAGTGGCTGTGTGCAAGAGTCTTGGCGAGGCAATGGAGTACGAGACTGATGGCTACCGCTGGCTTGCTCCTGAGGTTTGTTCACTTCACTGTGCATCTTGATTCAGTTTTTTACTTTTTACTGGATTCATATATTTACTATTTACTTTAGTCAGAAAAGCGAGAAAAGTGCTAATTGATAACTCATGTTCTTGTTACCAACTTTAACTCCTTTAGAGCAGTTTTGCTTTTGCATAATGATGCAAAGAAGTTTATTCTTTATTTTGGATAATAATCCACAAGGGTTACAAGTTGTTCGTTTGTTTGTCTTTAGAAAGCTTAGGAACCAAAATGTCTTTACTCTTCGCCCATTATCACCTAGTTTTCTTTAATCCTTGTGGATTGTTAAAAGAAGTGATTGATATGACCAATTGTGCAGAGAATGTAGGCTGCAATGGATAACTCAATCTAGTTCATATTTGATACAATATTAGTCTAAAGTGGAAAGTGACTTCATTTGTGACCTAAACTTGATGGATGAATATTTTAGGAACTGCTTCGCTTTCATAAGATTGACCTGTATATTGAGTCATATTAGCATCATCAGAGTCGATTTGTTTGTGAGGAAAAGTTTTTTTTGGTTTGTATTATGTGCTCAAGGATGTTATCTTGGTTCATTGAATGCAAGTAAAGTTCTCAGCATCCGCCAATTCTCGCTTAAAAAAAGAGGACTTTGTGTCACTTAACCGGCATAATTGTTTGAGCATGCATAACGTGTCTTCATAATTATTACAATACTTTTACGTTTCAATACTAAAGTGTTTACCTTTATTTACGCACTTTTATGTCTTCCACTAAACAAGTTAGTTTAATTGTGGTAATGCTACTTTCAGCAAATTAGGTACCAACTTGTGGAGCCCACCTAGTGGAGCTTTAAGTTTTTAGCACATATTTGTCCAGGTGGTTTGCCTTTCCCAGACCACGTATGTACTGTTTTTGTTTTAGTTTGGGTCCTTAGGATATAATTGTCTAATAAAATTGAGTTTGTGCACGTGTACTTTTTATGTCTAGCATACAAATTACAAGTTTTTTCCGAAACTCGTTCAGTTAAATGACGACAATGTTATGTTATGGATATCATTTGGATCAAAATATTTACATTGATTAGCATAAGTATCTTAAGCTGGCCTCGTGATGTTCTTTGCTTACCTTGAAAGTTACTTTACAATTTCCTCCCAAAAAAATAAAAAATTCCGTTACGACTTAGAAAAATAAATAGTCCTTTTTCTCAGCCCAATAATGAACTTGTTAATTGTCAAGTTTACTATATTATATATATATACATATTTATATATATATATATCAGATGCAGAAGAAAGGTTATTTCCAAAAATTCAATAGCTGTTACACCCCACCAGACTCGGAGAACTCGTAGTCATGATGATTTATCTTTCCCTTTTTCTTGTTCATAATAATAAGAGTTAAAGAATTTTTAGTTGCAATAAACATGGCACTTATTGTCTTGTTCCCCCCTTATTTTGGTGAGTACAGATAATTGCTGGTGATCCAGAGTGTGTGACAGAGACTTGGATGAGTAATGTATATAGTTTTGGGATGGTTCTCTGGGAGATGGTGACTGGCGAGGCGGCCTACTCCGCGTTTTCGCCGGTTCAGGCAGCGGTGGGAATAGCTGCTTGCGGCCTTAGGCCTGAGATTCCAAAGGACTGTCCTCAAATACTGAGATCTTTGATGACAAAGTGCTGGAACAATTGCCCATCAAAGCGTCCTCAGTTTTCCGAGATTTTACCAGTACTCTTACGATCAAACAACAGTAATAATTGCAGATAAACATTCCTTATTAAAAAGCCTCTTTGGGATCCAATATGTTATTATTAATCATGATATGCAAAATTGGCCCCGCCTGAAGTATAGGAGTTGCTATATATTGTATACATATGCGTAAATGTAGATTTGCAAAGCTTTTGTGTTGATGAAATGAAGATGTAAACTCTTCTTTCACCTTTTCTGTCTCTGTCCAATTCTACGAAAGAAAGAAGGGCTTCATTAATATATATATATATATATATGTATATATATATATATATTATAAGAATGCCTTGGCCATGCGCACTAAAATTCGTTCATTGTGTGTAGTGGTTAATTTAGATTAGTTTTTCTTCTTTGTTTTTGGTGTCGTCACGTGGTATTGAGTCGGAATTCGCACTCCTTGAAAAAGACAGGAATCATTGCATGTTATGATATGAATATCAATTTGCCTAAAGATAATTGACGCGGGTGAAAAAGAAAGGTTATACGATTTGTAATGATTAAAAAGACGAGGAAAAAAATTATAAAGGCAAGTTGAAAAATTGATCGCCACAAAAGTGACGTGCGGAATTGTCATAATTCCACACTTACATTAGTCTTTTGCCAATATATTTCGGAGAAAAGTGCGCTGTCTTTGTTTTTGGGTTTTAAAAGACAAGCTTTTTGAAACAAAAAAGTAAGAAAATAAAACCAAAAGAACACAAGGTGGAAGGGTTTGAGTTAAAAAGTTAAAATCAATGTTAAATTTATTTTAAATTTAAAAAGGTGTTGGATAAAATTAGTTTTAATTTTTAATTAAAACTTTTGATTGTTATAATATGAAGCTCTTACATGTTATAATAATCTGATCGAAAAAAATAAGCTATAATATAAAGCACTTACGTATTATAGTTTTCAATTTAAAAGTTTCAATTTTAATCGTACTTCACAACTATCCTATTAAGCTCAAATAATAGAGGTTATCTTGTAACTCAAAACATGGCACAAAACTCTCCCTTTGACTTATCTTAAGTTAGGACTTTTGTATCTAGTTATGTTCATTGAGACATTAATTTTTTTAATAATTTGAATCACGTGTTAGTTATGTGATTACTTGATAAAGGATAATTTTTTTAACGGTTTAAATCACAAGTGGGTCACCAGCAAAATACATGAACCAATGTCTTAATGGTAGAAATATCGAAGTTGCATAGGGGTGGGGTGGATGAGAAATTTTGTGCCATTTTAAAGTGTATAAGGCAAAATAAAATAACATATTCTTGTAGCATCAAATTTAAATTAACCCCTTTTGTTCTCCCAAATTATAAAAATCCATGGAATAGCATACCTTCTTCCATGTTTCCACCAAGTGAAACAATTAGATAATTGCTCACTTTTTTTTTAAGCTTAGGGATGAAGGATTTGAACTATCATGTGTAATTTTTTTTTTTTTTAAACAACTACATGTAAAATTATTGATAGATTATACGCATAAATTTGATTACTTTAGTAGCGAAATAACTAGTTGAGTGGAGGCACTTGTCTTTACTCTACTTCTGAAATTTTAATTTTTCATCTTAAAATTTTTTAATTGTATCGCTTTCTAAAAAATAAA
Source organism: Artocarpus hirsutus (assembly GCA_946598075.1). Taxonomy (NCBI): domain Eukaryota; kingdom Viridiplantae; phylum Streptophyta; class Magnoliopsida; order Rosales; family Moraceae; genus Artocarpus; species Artocarpus hirsutus. The sequence goes on from CAMOHE010053924.1 coordinate 46,075, forward strand.
AATTATCATTATATCCTTACTAAAAAGTTAAAATATATTATTGTGTCCTATCTTTTTTAAAATAAATATATAATTCATGTTCGATCTAATAATCAAAACATACAATCGTATGTAACAAAACTATCAGTAATTTTTTATCTTGTGCTTCTACTATAAAGAATCATGGCTCTGTCACAGATTACTTGTATATATGATTATTACTATATACATATACGGGGTCCATTGCTATAAGTAGAATGAGACCTAAGATCCAACAAACACTAACAAAAGAGGAGGAGAAAAAGAGTTCGTCTCTCTGGTGGGCTTAGAATTAAAAGAACCTTTGTTGATATATTCCAATTTTTTTTTTTTTCATGTTCTATGCATTATTTTTAATGGGAAAAAAAAAAACCTTGTAAAGGGCTCCTCTGCTTGTTTAGTTGCTATCTGAAGGACCAAGAAAGGGTCCATCCTGTTGCTTATTTTGTCTAAAGAAAATGGCAAATAATAATTATCACCTCATTGTCTGTTTCTCCAATACATCGTTATCTTAAATGGAGATCAACTTTTGTGTATGGAACAAAGTGACCATGTATCTATTTTCTGAGCACAAATAGTTTGTTTATTTCGAACTTATTACAGACGAGTCTAGTTAAATCCTTCATCACCAGCTTAATGATCAGTTGATCAGAAAGAAAGAAGGATATGGGACGAGATTCTAGGCCCCCCTTGCTTTTAGAAGAAGAAAGTTTTGAGTGATTGTGCGGTGTGGTTATATTCATTCACGTGACCGGCGGGTTCAGGTTTGGGTCCATTGGATTTGGACCATAGATACACTCCGTCGCTAATAGTAAATAGGGAATGTTTGCGAACAAGGCTCCGTTTGTTTTTATTCTCAGAATTTTAAAAAATATGTTTGCATATTTTTTGAGGCAAAAATTTAAAAATACTCTCAGCACAATTTTCAAAAAATTTTTATTTTCTAAAACAAAAATATTTTCACATATTTTGAAAACAATACCAAACGACCCATAAGTTTCAATTTTTTGTTGGGTAAATTGCTTCAGTAGTCTCTAAGCTTTCACGAAGGTGAATATTTAGTCCTCAACCTTTTATTTTTGATTTATTAGTCCTTAACTTTTGATTTTCGTTGCTGATGAACCAATTTAATGGTCAAACAGTTAATTTTTGATGAATAAAGACAACAAAATGATCCCTAAAATTATCAAAAATGTTACAAACTGATCCCCAAGTTTATAAAAAAGGTGACAAATTGGTTCCTAAAATTAACAATTGAACTGTTAAATTGATCATTCAGCAACTAAAATGAAAGGTTGGGGTTGACAAATCAAAAATAAAATATTAAGGACCAAAATCACAATTTTATGAAAGGTTGGGAAACTAATGTGACAATTTATCTTTTTTTTAACAAAGTTTTAATTGTTACAGTATAAAGCTCTTATATACTACAGAGTAATATAAAAGTATACAATAGTATAAAGCTCTTACATACTAGAGTATTTAAGTTTTATGTGGTGTTTGAAAAGTGGTGGAAACTGTTGATAAGAACCACTTTTACTGTAGCATGTGAGAGCTTTATACTGTAGCAATTTTTTTATTATTACTATAGCATATAATAACTTTATACTGTTTACGATTGAATTTGTGATAAAAATTTTATCACTATATCAAATAAGGGTTTGATTTAGTTTCTAAACACACTCTATGTAAGACGCTAAAAGTTGAGAATTTTTATGATGGGGCCATTTGGTCGTATGTTCCTATTGCATAAGATTTAAATCAACAGTAAATATAGGACACAAAATTGAATGTTGTAAAAGGATTCTTTAAGAAGCGTGTTACGTATGCTTTATAAGTGTCGTCTGACTAAAATTCTACAATTATTATTTTTTTGGGAATTGTACGGTTATTATTTATGATCCCATAAGTGGGACCGTTAATAAAGTTATTGATCAATTATACGAAGTTTGGTGTATGTGTTATATAGAAAACAGTACTATGTATTCAACTATTCAAGAAGTATGCCAACTCAAGTACCATTCTCTAGTGCCTTAGGGCCAAATAAAACGACTTCTATTCTATTTACTATAAAGTTATTAGTCAATGCAATTAACTAATTGTGTCTCATTTTGCGTCCTATCATTACAATTGCTACATACAAATAAGATTTGTTAAACTAGTATTTTATTTTATGTCGTCTGACCATTGTTCATACAATTCGTCAAAAATTTGACAATATGAACTCGTATGATGAGGCCATTTGGTTGACCAGCCTGTAGTCACGCAACTCGAGGCATGTCGTGGCCTCACATGATCAGCTCAGTCGTGTGCTTGTAGGCAGCACATGCATACGAGCTGCGTGCCTCTGCATGTGCCTTGTGATGAAGAGTCAAAAGTTATGAAAAATCTCCAGACGACCAGTTTCATGACTTGACTTTGGGGCCTTTGAATCTTTGCTTAGGCTTGATTAATACACCCATTTATATTATGATGTCACATAGAACAATATACAAATTTAAAAAATATTTTACATGTAAAAAATATAAAAAAATCTTAAATCAAGACGTTAAATTAAAAAAAAAATCTTACATATTATGACTTTTTAAATTTTAAAAATTGTTTTTAGAAACTTTTCTCAAGAAAAAATATATATTTTATAAACAAATCAGGTTTAATAAATAATATAAAATCTTATTTTCATGATGTTTTAGTAAAAAAAATGATGTAAGGGATGAAATTGAAACAATTTTTTTAAATTTAAAGGATATCTTTATAGTTTTTAAAAAAAGAGAGACAAATTAAAAAATAGTAAAAACTAAGTGGTTTAGTTATGTAATTAACCTTTTTTATTTTTCTCGCCTAACAAGAGCACAACTAAAATTTATAAAAAAGAAAATTTATGAAAATTAAATTTCAAAAGTTTAGTTGTAAAGCCCCTATGTGGGGGGTTAGCAGTATTGAATAAATAAAAATAAACTTATATTCAATATTATTTAAATCCATTAAACAATGCCCATGGGTTTTTAAACAAAAATAAAAATAAACATTTAAAATACAAACCATAGTTTTTAATGTAGCACTAAATATTTAAAATACAGTCATCATCACTATAGTACAATTCCCAAATAACTTAACATAGCCATTGCAAAAGAAATACGAATCTTACATTATTTAGACGAGTTACAATTAAACAAAGATCTTCCAACACGAAATCAACAGTGTTATTGCCTATTTCTTGTTAGATAAGTTGCACTGAGTTCCACCTGAGAGATGTAAATATGATAGGGATGAGCATTGACATGCCCAGTAGGGAAAATCATTACTCACCTTAAGGTTTATTCATTACCACATTAAAACTGCATGGTTAGTTAATTTACATCATATACCAGATCATGAGGTTTATTATGATCATATCTCATGAATACCATAGTTAACCATTACCAAGTTTCACACTTATACATATATACAAATATTACAACTCATCATTATTCCTAGGTATCCATATTAAATAAAGTAACACTTCACTTATCGAAACCTAAATGGGCGTGCTTGGCCACCCTTCAAACATTCCGAGGGTATTCCGGTGAGGGGACATCAAGCCCCGAGTCCTCATCAAGTCGATTCTTGTACAGTGTAGTCTGGGACTTTCGAACCAAGGGAGCGTTATCACCTTCCCTCTATTTTACCTTTTAGGGTATTCGTGCCCAATGACGTAACCGTCACCGTCTTCATGTTTCACCATTTCTCAATGTTTAATCATTATTTAAAGAGTCAATTTTCCTAACCATGCTTCTCAACTTATAACAACATATGTTAATTCATTATGTTCCTCGCTAATCAATACAGGGCGAGTTCATGTCATAGTTTTATATGTGATTCTCATATAATAGCAGTTCAACATAGATACATATAACTTGTGGTAAAAAAATCAATTTTAATTCCATAAAAACCTTCCAAAAGATGAGTAATAGAATCCCTACCTTCCAAGCTTCTCAATAATCTTTTTATCTCAGAATTTAATTAACGTAAGCTCCACACACCCTTGATCTTAAGGTGTGCATAAGGACAAATAAAACTAAAGCATAACATATAACTACATCCATAAATAAATTAAGTGTAAATCTATATATTTTAGTCTCTAATAAGATTCATAAATTACTTAGGATGGTTTTGGAAAGGTTGTAAGACATTTAGGGATTAGAAGGTGAGCCAAGTTGGGTTCACTATCTACAATTAGCACATGGGTTATTGGGTGGTTTACTTAAGGTAGACGGGTGGTATACTGCCACTGGTAGGTTTACTAGTTTCTAATCCGAGAATTGAAAAATTCATAGAAAATAAAATATAACTCCGATTTAGGCTCATGATAGCTCGTTGAAAAGCTTAAAATGTCTACTTTTAAAATATGTAAACCAATTCACGAAATTTATTTTCATTTAATCCCAAAATTTCAAGAAAGAGCTACTGCCCATAGAGATAATACAAGGTTTATGGAATGCTAAGTTTTTCTTAAACCCAAAGTATATTATTCTTATTCAAAATTCCAAAACAATTCCAAAATAGGCAGCATACATTATATAATCATAATAAATATATTCTCATGAGTTTTATACCAAAATCATCATCAAATCATATCTCTAGCTTTTCTTGCAAATAATGAGGGAAACATGCATTAAATATGGAGAAAATACATACTAAAGCCAAGTTTGAATTAAAGAAGACCTACCTCAAAACCCCTTTGAAAAACACCAAAGTTCGGGTTAAAACTCAAGCTTGAATTGACTCCAAAGCGGCTTCAAATATGGCTAAAAATTATAGTTAGTTGGCTACAAAGAGAGCTTTATGCCTTGTGTCTTTAGTTAGAAATTAAAGTGAGAAATAAGAGAATGAGAAACTAGAGAAGAAAGTAGTGATGGTTGAATAAATAGGCATCAAAATAATTGAGGAGCGGGAGATAATTGTAGGTTTATGGGGAAAGTTGTAGGAAGAAACAAATGAGCATTAAAAGAAAATATTATCATGTCTCCCATGGAGACTTTTAGTAAATCATGCCAACATAATTGAGGAGGCAAATGGGGCAAGTTGTGGAAGAAGATGAATGAAGCATTAAAAAGGTGATTAGGAAAATATATCAATGTTTCCTAGTAGTTGAGGTGAATTAATTTTATGTCTTTAAATAGTTAAGGTGAATTAATTATATGTCTTCAAATGAGAAGGAGGCTACTTAATTGAGCATTAATGTAGCAGGACAAGATTGGTAGAAGTGATCAGTGATAGGTAGGTTTTAAATACTTACTACGGAGACTTGGCAAAAGTACTAAAGTGATATTTTATTCATACGATTTTACAAAAATTATACCTGTGTTTCATTAGTCAACCAACAGTGCGACTCTATCACTAACTAAAATTAATAATAATAAAAAAAAAGGCTCCATATATGAGTACTATGCTGTGAAAATCAACTCTCTATGGTGTGTTATACACTACACTAACCTTGCTCTTTAACGTCCATTACTCCATCTATTTTGGCTAGGTGATGGATTAGAGGCTTCAGTAGACTCTACCTAGGTTCTGGTTTTATTTCACTTTCACATGCAAAAGATAGTTCACGGTAGTGTTGAAAGTGGGAGTGGAATCTAATTTCTGGATTTTTTGTAAGAAGTCAAGAAATATCTTTATATATATATATATATATATATATATATATATATATATGATTTAGCCAAGGAAAAATAGCTGGCAATCTGGAATCTTGCGGGACAAAGTTGTTTATGGGGCCGATTGTGGCCTTGTCCAGGTATACCAGCTGTTAGATGACGAATATTACTCTTGCAAAGTGGTGGTCTAATTCAGAAAAGGCAAATCTAAGCTGAAATCTTTGCTGAAATCTTGTCTATTCCTTTCTGAGTCTGAAAATATCTTGTCTCCTAAGGCTTTCGACGATCATAATTCATGGGTTTTGTAAGGGAGAATCTTTAATATCTAGACACACAAATATATATGGTTTTTTTGTGATTATTTCGGTGGAAAATCCCTCTGACATAATAATTAAAAGTGAAAAATATAATATAATAGTCATTAAATATAACGTTTATGTTGAAGAGATACAATATTAAGAAATTTAATTATACAAAATGTGACATCTTCAATGTTAATATTATTAATTACTTTCAATGATATCTGTCATGTCACATTTTTCTTATGCATATTACATTAGGACTTCTCACCAAAATGACCATAAAAAAATGTGTGTGAGATAGTAAGGATTTGGGGTGGTTTAATTTTATACATCAATATTACATATATATTGACTTAAGGGCTAAGCTACTTATGTGTATTTTGCTGGTTCTTCGCCTTCCCAGGCGTTGCAGGTGACCGGAATTTCAGTCTATAATTGTTCGAATATTACTAGTCTCACGTATAAAATGCAGACCTAACTTTTGACAGCTATCTTGGAGCTCTCTAGTTTATACCAAAGCTAACCTTGGTTCCAAGTTCTCTGTATGCTCTACTAAATGACCCAACTGTATTTACTAAATGACCCAACTGTATTTTTACACTACTAAGTCTGTCACATTACTTTTTATGAAAATACAGAGGAATGCCTCTCTAGCAAGAAAAGTATAAGAATCCAGATCTTCGTCTCCTTCTTCTACTTCTTCTTTTGTGGGGTGGGGAACATAATTCATATTATTTCTTAACACTTTAAAAATGATAGAATTCATATTAATTATGATTTAAGAAAATTACATGTTATGTTACACTTTTAAAAATGTATTTATTCATGTCACATTTTAAGAAGTTGTGTAAGAGAGATTGAAATATATTCTTATGTTTAAAGTTAAAAATCACACAAGAAATAAGAAAACAAGCTTTTCTAAAGTGTTTTGGAATCAATGTTTAGCACCTCAGTGCTGAAAAATTGAAGCCGTGGCATTAGAGATTTGTGCAAAAATACACTTGGGATAGGGAACCCAGCACCTCAGCGCTGGTTTGATGCTGCAGCAACTAGGGCAGCAACGCCATCCTAATTTTGGTGATATTTCAAAGTGTATGATTTTAAATTGTTTTGAATTGTTATATTATTTGATTTTATGCTTTTTGGTACAAAGCTGAATACTTATTATAAATAGACAAATTTGTTGTAGTAGTTATGTTGTTTTATAAAACGATACCTTTACGTGAAAAGTTGTATGAGCTACAACCTGTCATAAAAAGACACAATTGTGCCCTTATTAATTCTCTTTCAAAATTCACAACTTGCTCTAAAACACTATATTATTGCTAGATATAGTATTCAAGGTTTGTTGTATCTTAGGAGTAATTTTTCCGAAATGACCAATCAACAAACTTTATTGTGTGGACAAATAAAACCTTAAGAAAAGTATTCTTATACGCCTCAAACCTAACTCTTGTTTTTAGATTTTCTAACTTTTTTTTTCATATTTTTACCCAATTCTTCAACAAGTTATGCCACATTACCACTTGTATTATATTTTTAAGTTGTAACATATTTAAACATATATTGTATCATATTTATAAAAAGGAAGTTTTGAAAGATAACATTTATCAAAAACTTCCTTTTTTTTTTTTTACAATAATCTTTTTATTTATGGGCTCTGTACACACAACATAGGTGGGCAAAAGATGTTTGACGCTAGACACCCTCGCCCAAGAGTGGTGGGGCTTTTATTTTAGCATTTGGGCATTACAGTAATTGTGGCCCAAATGACGTGGACTAGCGTGTCTCACTGAAATTGGGCAAACTTGTTGGGTGATTCACATGAGTAAGTAATTATATGATATTGAATTTAAATCTGCGCACAAACTAATTTAAGAGTGCTTCTATTGAGACTCACGCTATTTGTTACGCCTTTTTTCTTAAACCATTCATATTTTACTTGTTACACCCCTCTTAAAATATCAAGAAATTCCTTACACTTCAATAGTTTTTTTTTTTTTAACCCACCCATCAACCAAACAAACTTCTATGTTTTTTCTTTCTTATATTGTTATATCCTTGACCACATGTTTAGAGTGTTCAGAGTGCGTCTATTTCAGCAACTTCAAATGTCTTTAAATTTATACAATCACAAGAGTAAAGAATTTATTTGTTTTTTTTTTTTTTACTAATTTGATAGTCGTTTTAGTTATTTGAATGAAAGTTTTTCTTTTTCTTTTTTCTTTTTTCTTTTTTCGCTTTTTCAAATCAATGGATTCAAATAGTTTTTATAATATGTTTATATTAAACAAGGAAATTTGAATTAAAAAAATAAGAATTTTCAAGGGAAAAAAAGGAAAAAAAAACATGTACACAATTTGAAGGTTTGTAGGTTTTTTCTTTTTCTTTTTTATTTTTCCTCGTTATTCAATAGATTCAAATGGTTTTTTAATACGTTTATATTAAAGTACAATGAAATTCAAATGAAGAGAATAAGAATTTTAAACAAAAAAAACCTTTTTTTTTTTTTTTTTTTTTTTTGTGGTAAGAGTCTTTAACAATGAAATCTTGTAACACCCTAGGTGGAGGTTAACAATTTTTATTAAACAAAATAAAGATTAGAAAATAAAAATAAATAATCAAAGTAATTTGCCCAGGACTTAAATAAAAACTCTCAAAATAAAATAAAAACATAAACAAATAAATAAACCACAGTTTAATGTAGCACCTTAAATTTTAATAATATAAAACTGTCATCATCATCATTCCAACCCTCAACTCATCTTAATACAGTCACAGAAAGTAACAACCGATGCTTACATTATCATGAAGAACATTCTTTACAATTGAAGCAATCCCAAACGTAATATAGCTACATAGCTTCCTCAACTATTTTTCTTGTAACCACCTTACACTTAGTGAGTCCTGAAAAGATGAAAATAAAAAGGGAATGAGCGAAAACATGCTCAGTAGGGAAAACCATTACTCACCTTTAGGTTTTTCTCCTTACCACATTAAAACATACATGGTTAGTTAGTTCTCATCATTATTCATCAATTTTGTCATGTTCAATTCCAGTGGATATCTTATGATCATTATTACCAAGTTTCATACATATATATATATATATTAATTTAGGATTCAATTATGCTCATCTGTACCCACTGTGTAATAGAATTTCATATCACTCAACTCAACGAAACCCAAATGGCGCGTTTGATCACCCTCTAAACATTCCAAGGGTGTTCTGGTGAGGGGACATCAAGCCCCGAGTCCTCACCAAGTCGATTCCTGTACAGTGTGTTTTAGGACTTTCGACCCAAGGAAGTGTCATCACCTTTCTCCTATTTTACCTTTTAGGGTATTCGTGCCCAAGGACGTAACCGTCGCTCTCTTCACGTCTCACCATTTCTCTATATTCATCTGTTATTTATAGAGTTAGTCTTCTTAACCATGCTTTTCAATTTATAACATGTGTCACATCATTATGTTCCTCGCTGTACAATACAGTGCGAGTTCCACATTATCATGTTATAGATATAATCATATACCTTCAAAATAGCATACACATATCTTGCAACATAAAACAACAAATTTTAATTTATCAAAATCTCACAAAAGATGAGTAATAAAATCCCTACCTCTTAGTGAATACCATACTAATATCTTCCAGCTCACGATATCAAACTCACCACGTAAGCTCTAAGTACTTCATTATCCTATGACGCATAAAATTACCACACTTTAACTCAATTCCTAATTCATAGTCACACCGATTACCATCTATTTTACTATTCTTATTAGTGTGCCATAATCATTTGTATGAAATTTTTGAAACATTTTGTAACACAAAACGGTGTAAAATATGTAAATTTGGATTGTCCGATCAGCCTGTTAATTAAGCTCGACTTGTCGATTGGCAGAGTCCAGCCTGCTAATTGAGGCAAAATCTAGAAAACTCCAGTTTTCTGTTTTTAAAGATTTTGAGCTTCAAAGCTCAATCCGACTTGTTTCAACAAATCCTAGAACATGAAAAATACATAGAAACCATAGATTATCATACCAATAAAACATGTAATTCTCTTTCCCCAAACTTTTATGTATAAAACATGTTTAAAATTCTCAAACATTGATTTTTACAGCACTTTACAAAAACATGATTTAAATAGGAAATTGTTCAAACTCAAAACAAACACAATTCAATTTGCAAACACACAAAAGCACAAGCCCTGATCATGAAATGGAGAACAATTATATAATCTAAACATAGTAATTTAGAATAAAGGGAAGGTAGAGAAAAATTTAGGTTTTTGGTTAGAAACTCCACCTTGTTTCCTTGAGAAATTGTTATTAGGTTTGACATTTTGCTTAAAGAAAGAGATCCTGAGTTGAGATGGAACTTTTTAATCAAATTGAGAAAGTGAAGGAAACAGACAAAATAGAAAGGGGAAGAGAAAGGGTAAGTGGTGTGAAATGTGAAGAAAAATGAGTTGTCTGATATGTTTTAGGAGTCGGTGGCTTTAGACATGTGAGTGAATAGTCTTATTAGGAGACTCAAAAAAAGAAAGAAAAGAAAAGGGATAAGGCCTTTGTGGGGAACCAAGGCATGTGACTTGTTTGATAAGTCTTATCTTTTATTTATTTATTTTTTAATTATTACACATTAAGGACAATAAAGGATGGTCTACCATGACGTTTTGGTAAATATACTAAATAAGTATAGAAAATTTTCAAAAATTCTAAAAATAAGTAGAAATAAATGTTGTGAAATATATTTTAAATGAAACAAATTTTTGATTAACACACCAAAAATTAATGTAATTATCTTAATACCCATTAGGAAAATAACGGGCGTCACAAGAGGAAATTGGGATTTTTTGAGAAGAGAAGAGAAATGATTTTTTTTTAGTGTTTTTTTTTTTATCTTTAATATGAAACCACTTAGGCTCCCTCCCAAACAAGGGCATATGTAAATGCCCCGAAAAAAAGCTCCACATGGCAGGCACATGGTCGAAAAAATTTGAAGAAAGTAATGTTCGTCAGATAACTTCATCCTTTTGCAAATCTATTTCAAGTTCCGGGTTACTTGAACTAAAAAAAAAAAACGAACAAGGACCAATGAGTTCCTTTTTAAAAAGTTTAAGGACCTGCTGAGCAATTTACTTTATATTTAAATCTAAATTTATTATGATTAGTATTTTTAATTAAGTTCTTATCAAAATAGGAAATTTTATATTAACTATTTTTTGAATATAAATTTGAGTTAACATTTATATGAAAAAACCTTTTTATAATTAATAACCTCTGTGAAAATCATATGTCAATTTTAGTTAAAAACTTAAAATTGTTATCAATAAGGGGTGATTTGCTGCGTATTTGTAAGTTCAAGGGACAACTTGTTAGGATCAGTGCCTTAAAAAATAAATACTTTAGTTGTATGTATGACATTTTGGTGAAAAATAATAAAGCGAATATTACATGTATTAATAATGGTCCTCATATTACTATCATATTAATGATTGTATATTAACAAACATGTGATTTGTAACTATCAGAACCAAAGCTTGAAATTGAGCATATATAGAGTTTATATGTGGAATGATTTGATTAAGAGATTAACAGTTTAAATTATATATAGTAGTGGCCGCTGTTGTAGCTCTGGTGATCGATCCTTGCAACTTCGATGATGGCAACAGATCAAATTTAGTGAGAGGGAAGAGAGTGAGAAAAATTTGTGACTTTTTTAAAGTAGATTAAAATTTATGGTAGATCATATTTGTGGCGTTTTTTAAGTCTTGCAAATTGTGCCATAAAAAATTAGATTGTTTTAAAGTATCCCATATTATGTAATTTTCTCCATCAAGTTTCCTTCCTCAAATCAACATGGGCCTTCCGGCCCATTCTTTCTTGGGAGGCCCAGTACCAGGACCGAAATGTGTCGCTATCATTACATTAAAAAAAATTAATGAGACAACTCCCGCCACCAGCAGCTCTGACCAATTGGTAGCAATGTTTGGCCTTTCCTTTTCTACCCAGTGAACTTCCTGTGTTGGGTCTATAAAAACCCCCAAAACGCTACTCTCTCCCTCTCTCTCTCTCTATCTCTCTTTCTCTGTCCTGGTAACTGGTAAGCCAATTCTCACATTTTCACCTCCAGTACATTCTGCTTCTCTGCCTTGACTCTAGTTCTAATTTTTGCTTTCATTTTCTTTTTTCTCTTTTTTTTTTTGGTTGTTTAGTTGCACAGTATGCCCCTGATTGTTGGGTTTTCTTAGCTTGGCTGTTTTTACAGTTTTGCTTTGTGGGTTGTTCTTCTTCTGTTGTTTTGAGTGCCTTTGGGCTGTCAATTTTGCCGCAGAATTATGCGCTATGTTACCCGTTTTACTACTTAGTAGTGATGGGGTTGTTATTGTATGATGGTAATTGTATTTTTCTTGGTATTCTGGGATGTGGGTTTTGTTGCTTATGAGTTTGAAAAGTGTAATTTGGACAAAATGACGAAAATAATGATAATAAAAAAATTGTTCTATGTTTCGTGGATATTATTGTTGTTTTGTTGTCTTAGATGAGACGTTGGAAAAGTACACGACACATGAGTTTAGATTTTTTGAGTTTTGGATTGCTGGATGTTGAACCTTTTAGAAATAGGCTAAGATTTGTTGTTAATATTAAATTTATGGCATCCAAGGATTGAGTTGACTTGGTGCTTTGCTGCTCATTGCTAGCCAAAAAAAAACAAAAATTTACGAAAATTGTTTCAACTCTTTTGCCTCATTTTGAACACTAGCATGTTGAATAATATTTGAGTGTTAAATTTTTTAGAATATAATATTATTGTTGGCTCAACTCCTAACAGTTTTAAGATTTTGGGATTGGTATACTAGCATGGTACCAGAGTAGGAAATTTTGAGTTCTAAACACTGCATTTGCAATTTCGTAACTTTCATGTATGAGCCTGTTCTCTCCTTTGATAGGTCCACGTTGGGCATTTGCATCCTCCCCCTTCTTTGATTGGCCCATGTTGGATGTGTGAGTTTGTTTAGGCCCACGCTGGAAGGGGAAGTATTAGAATATAAGTCCCAACTTAAGCTTTTGAGACGAAGTGGTCAGCTAAATCACACAACTTCTTGTTTCTGGATTTAGGTTTTGCGTGCATTATGAGTTGATGATTGGTCTCACCGGAGGCTGTTCAAATGTCTAATGTTGGCTAAACCTGTAATGTGCTTTCAGGAATGATGGTTTATGTATTTTTTTTCTTGTTTCAGATGGTTATTTCCCCCTTTAACTTATCTTTGTTTTATGAAGGTCTGTAGTTTAAAAGGTGGTGAACATTCTGAATGTCATGCATAGGATAAAGGGTGGATGGGTTGGGCAAACTTTTGCCCTTGCTAACAATGAGTCTGAAGGAAGGAAGTCTCGGATCCGGCGTTCCAAGGAGGAGAGGAAGGCAATGGTTGAATCCTTCATAAAGAAGTAATTGCTATTTAGTCTCCCTTCATTTAAGTTTCAGCATCTAACTGTTTATACATCTGAGTTTATATGAGTAATTTTGCTAAGATAAGTGACATCAAAGGATAAATTCCTATTCCCTCCTTTCATGTACTCCAAATTAATCAGAGTTAGCACTCTCTCGTATATGCTTGCTATGATGACTGGATTTTGGAATGGACCCTTACTTTGTTTGAGATCTTGCTTAAATTGTTCATTCTTGGTTTCTTTTATGCTTTATTATTTGCTACATAGACATCATGAGCTTACTTGGCTCCTACAAGACTTGCGGTAAAACTTGTGGTTATCATCTCCAATAGCTATCTGGAATCTCAACTACCTTTTTTTTTTTACCTTGTGACCTTCCTTTCAGGCACCAAAAATTAAATAATGGGAAGTTTCCATCACTTAATCTCACCCATAAGGAAGTTGGTGGGTCTTTTTACACTGTACGAGAAATTGTCAGAGATATTATCCAAGAAAATCGAGTGCTAGGTCCTGCTAAGTTGACTCGAGAGGAGAAAAGCTACAATCAGTTAGAAGAAGAGCCATTGGGTTCAATTGCTTTAGGGCCTCAATATTCTTTGACAATATCAAATGGCTCGCAATTAGGAACAGATGAACATCAGGGTGGCAATGAAGAACCAAATTTAGTTTTCGATGTGCATCATGCTACAGATGTAGGACAGATTTTTGACAATGGGAAAGTTAACGGCACTCAGGCAGAAAAAAGTGAAGTAAATGACAGAGAGATGAAAGCCCCTCAGTTTGTGGAAGTGGGGCAGAATGTTGTTAACAAATCTGTCGAAGAAGCAGATATCGTCTCTGATGAGCATTATGATTCTCCTAAAAGTGAGATAGTTGACAATAAATTTATCGTAAATGGTAGTCAGGTAGATGTGGGAAAGAAAGAATCTGATGAACTGACAGAAACAGAGCTGCAGATGAGTGAACCTTCTGAAGCAGATAATTTTGAAGAAAAATTATTAGCTTCTAGGTCTAAGGTGACGCCTATTGTGGAAAATGTAATAGTAGAGACTTTCCCATTGAGTGCTGTTGCTAGACCAAGCAAAATGGATGGAAGTTTAAGTGATGTAAAGGATATGGTTAATACTTCTATTGAACAAGAGGTTAATAATGTGGAGTCAGCTGCTAGCGTTGGAAGTTCTCAGTCAGAGAGAAGAATAAATTCCTCTGAGAAATCTAACTTGATGGATGAGAAAGAAATGGCAAAAGTTGCTAATGCATTATTGGATAAAAATTCTGGCTTAATGGACGAGAAAGCTGTGGAGAAACACAAAGATCCACTGCTGGGAAGCTCAAACTACTGTAGTGACGTCGTTAAACAAGAAATTACTGAATTCCCAAACGGCGCTGTTGGAGTATCTACCGATGATGTGACGTCAGTGACCTTTGAACAAAACCAGGAAATTGCTGGAGCTAAGGTGAGCTGTTCCTAAACATGTTTGATTATTGGTGTTACTTTCATCATTTTCGATTTAATCCTCTGTCCTATGCTGCATTTTGGACCTTGAAAGTAATATTGCACTTAAGGGCTTCAAGAAAAGGTTACCCATGTTCTTTTCTTAGGATGACATAAAAATGTTCTAGTGAAATCTTAAGTATGTTCTTTCTTGATTTTGAAGCTTTAAATGTATACCTTATAAGTTTGTGTTTGTTTGCCATCATTGCTAATGCACTTGCAGGGTGTCAATGCTTCATATGGCATCAAAGAAAAGTTTATTGACAGAAGTGGGAGTACAAGTCGGCAGACGAAAACTGCAAAAGAGCTGATTGAAAATCAAGTTGATGTCCAACATGATGGCAGCTCCCAGAAAGAAAGTAACTACACTTTAGATAGAATTAATCTGTAAGTATATCCTGTTGACTCAGAAACTTTGATCTTAAATTTTAATGGAGTTTTTTTGTTTATTTTCTTTTCTTGTTCTTTTTTGGATGCTTGCATTGCTTCAAGATCTAAAATGCTGCTTTATTCACTGAATTATGCTATCTAACAGCATCATTTTAACTCATTCATTTGTTTCTATTATGTTTTCCTTTGGGCAGTGAATCATGGGAAGGGGCATCTAAGAATTCTGCAAAACCAAACGGCAACCCTGTTTGGGCTGTTTTTAAGGCATTTATAGACGCCTTTATAAAGTTTTGGTCTGAATGATATATTCTTCTCGAGACTGTAATTTCTAGAACTTTTGCGAGTTTGAAGCCGATGCAAGTGAGTGTGTGTGTACCTGGCTGAGTTATGCATGATTTTGCTTAGGTAATCCTCAAATTATGAGTTATTTATCTATAAATTGTGATCTTTACCATTTTCTACCCTGCTTTACATGGGTCTGATATCATTATCGCTTTGTGGTTGCGTTGGTTTTATGTCTAGTACTTGATTTCAGAGGCTATAGCAGATGAAATTTCTTTTATTTTGCTAATAAAATTTTTCTGAAATGCTAACGTTTGCTCAGAATAGTTTGACTATCTTGCTAGAATCACACTGACATGCTTTTGAATCTAGAGAGCTCATAATCATATTTCTGACATAACATTTACTCTTGGTATTGGAAAACGTCCATTTCAACTAAATTATGGTGTTTAATAACTCAATCCACAAGAATCGCGTTAGCATCTTTAATTCGGCGGGGATTTATTCGGGTTCCATGGTCGATATCTCTGATTTCCAAATATATTGACAAATCTTAAAGTTAGAATTTGGACAAGATTAATTCTTAGTTCTTATACAGGTTTTCCTTCTACTTCCTGTTTCTCTTGTATTTGAGTTTTAGGACACTTGTAAAATGGGAAGATAGGTTTATGGATTCACATGTTGCTACAATTCCAAATTTTATTCACTATGGTATAAGTTTACAGGGCTCTTTTGGCATGACTTTTTGAATGTGTTTTATCAAGTAGGAGAGAAGCAAAAGATGTTTTAAATCATATTTTTAAAAGAGCTTAAATGGGTCAAAATGGTTTTAAATTTTTTTAAAAGGTAATAAAAATATTATAATAAAGTTTATAATGTGTCATGAAAACTTTGGTAGACGTCGAAGGTCTGTTTGAAAAATGCTTTCTCGAGAAGATATATTTTGTGGCTTTGATTGGAAGTATTTTTGGAGAGTTAAAGACTTCTTGCAGATAAGCCAAACACTTTTAAAAACAACTTTTAAAGTCGAGAAACTAAAGTAGCTTTAAGAAAGTCTTTTCAAATAGGGCTACGGCCTTATTGTGGGAATTGATCCTAACAAGGCTCAAGTTTAATGTGTTACAATTTTCATCAATACATTTTTTGTCAACCAATGGGAGTGCGGTTCATTGATGCTTGTTTCATAGGACACAAAGCTCAAAAGGGTGGTTGTATGTGTGTGAATTCTAAGAGCAGGGACTGCAATTTATATATCCCACTTCTACTACAAAGGTTGTATAAGTGTCTACTTTTGCCATGTGACTAAGATTTATGTGGACCTTTAATGCACAAGGATTTCAAATTTTTGCTTTGTATTAAAGTTTCAACATGCTACAGTATAAAGCTCTCACATGTTATTGTAGTTTATTACAGTGTAAAGTTCTCACATGTTACAGTGTTTAAGTCTGAATTTTAAGTTTCAACCGATTTTTCAAACACATCTTATATGTCGTCTATAAATTTGTTCAAAAACACTTGATAGGAAGTGACGAAGTGTTTTGCCTTTTCTGAGATGCAAGGGTGCCTTTCCCCAACGTCACTGTTAGCTGGATTCATTTTGGAAAGTCATGAAACCATAATGTAGCAGTGCATTGACAAATTTTATAAAAGCTAAAATGATGCTTCCTTTGGTTTGTGACCTTTAGAGTTTCCAATAAGACGGAATCATTTACTGTTAGTACACGTTTTTTTTAATGGCAACCGCATTTTAACTTGGAAAGTATAAACACTAATTCACTAATTTAGACACAAAAGAGTGCGACGAATTTAGTGACTCCACTTCGACTAAGAACATAAACCACTAGTAGGTTTGACTAAAATGTTCAAGGAGGTAATAAGTGTATTTAGTTTCAACAAGAGAAAATCAAAATGATACACTACTAATTGAGTATACATGGCTTTTTTTTAACATATCTTAAAAATAGTGGATAATTTTAATCAATTAAAATTAAAAATTGCAGACACGAAGGCCTACCACAACATCACAAAGGATAAGGACTTACAGAATAAACATAAAAATTAATCCAAAAGATGGAGAGATCAACTCCGTCATAAAAACCCACGGAACTATAGATCACACTAGATCTAAACGATGGAAACATCAATGTCTATATGTGACAAGCACACAAACTATAACAAAAAGGGTAAAAACCCACCTAATGTTGATAGGATTTTCGATGATGATCCGACCACCGCCGGGGATGAGCATGGATGCTGCAGTAACTGCTAGAACTTGATTTTGAACGTCAGATCTTTTAAAAATAATATCGAAATGATGTTTACAAAAATAGCAGAACATGATACCAATCCGATTGTTTGAAGCAGCCCTTCCTGATAGGGTATACTGTAGAATTTCCCTCTTAAATTGTTTTTTTAAAAAAGGGTTTGACTTCATTAGTTCATTTCCATCTTATGATGAAGAGACACGTGATTACTTCGACGTTCCATGCAAGGTGGCAAATGCTCTCGTTTGAAAGTTGAAATTTCAATGTTTGTGTCTGACTATACATGCATTCATAAATATATACTATAAACCTTGGGTTAAAAAATGCATTATATTAGTCTAAAATAACAAAAGAGCGTGGCAAGTTTTCGGCCTATTTGATACGTAAAATCTGCAGGTCCAAACTTTACTTGACCATATTCAATGTTCTGCACTAAATATATATGGTAATGGAGACATCAAACTTATTATATTAAAGCTATTGTTAAACATATTCTCTGACGTGTCTGAGGCGTAAAGTTTAGATCTGCAGTCCTTAATTTCCCTCTTTCATTAGCTATTCTGCAATACTAATTTACCATGTCGTCTGATTTAGAAATCTGTCCACAAAAAAAGAGAACAAAAAACAAATACTAAATGAGAACTATAACAAAATATTAATAAAACTTGAACAATTAAGTAAATTTAATTGAAGAAACAACCAATAAGACATAATAGGAACAAGTTGTTTAAATTTACTCCTTACCAAGTTCCAAAAAAGATCAAACAACATTTCATCAATTCATTTTTTTTTTTACTGGTTAAAACATATAATCCGTGTATGTGCGTATTTAATATGTTACATTTTGTTATTGGAAAAATAAATCTTCTAAATTTTTTTATTCTTTTTTATTTGTTAAACAAATGTATTTGACAGGATTTATTGAAAGAATTTATATTTAAAAAATTTATGAGAATAATTTATTTGGGTGGGCAATCAGGAAAAATATTAAAAAAATTCAAATTTGAAAAAATGAAAGAAAAGAAAAAAAAAGCAAGAATGTATAGAGAAAAAGGCCAAGTATAGTTAAAAAAAAAAAAAAAGAGAAAGAGAGACACAAAAAGGAGAAAAGAAGAAAAGTAAAAAGTAAAAAAAAAAAAAAGGATAAAAACAACAAAAAGACAATAAAAAAAAAACACCGAAACATTTCGACATTAAGAAGTTTCTTAATATGGGAGCAAAAATGGGGATACCTGTTATCCTTCACATATATGTATGTTAAAATAAAAGATTTGAACTGAAACAAATTAGAAATGGGAAAAACAATTTAACATATTGGATGTTGAAAATAGACAAGACATTAGGAGATAAAGCAAGAAAAAAAGGTAGTAAAAAAGTGAGGAGGAAAAAATGAATAACCAAAAAGATGAAAATTATAAAAAAAGAAGGATAGACTAAAAAAGCAAACAAAAGAAATAAAAAGAAAGAAGCAAAGAGCTCCCCTCAAAAGGGAAAAAAGCAAAAAAAAAAAAAAAAAAAATCTCCTTTTGTTTTTTGGGGAGCTCTAATGAAAAATGAATTGTCTTCGATATATATGTCAAAGATACATATCATATTATTATTAATGTTTTAAGGGAGATACATATTATTTATTGTGTATAAATAAAAGATGTATTTGAGAGGATTTAATAGACTAAATAGATGAAATTAAAAAAGAAGGGAGGACTAAAAAGTTACACAAAAAGAAGAAAAAGAAGAAGCAACGAGCACCTCAAATAAGAGAAAAAAAAAGAAGACAAAGAGCAAAAGTAAAATCCTTTTTTTTTTTGGGGGGGGGGGGGAGATTTATTTAAAAAACAAATTGTCTTTGATATATATATTAACAATACATACTATTTTTTTTGAGGATACATATTATTTATTATGTATAGAAAAAGGGTGTATTTGAGAGAATCCAGGAACAAGAAAAAAGAAGTTTAGATTGGAAAAATTTATGAAAAGAAATTATTCTAGTGAGGCATTTGGAGAAAAGATATTTATGAGATTTAAATTTAGAAAACAAAAAAAGAAAAAAAGAAAAAAGGAAACAGTGAAACAATGAAACAATGAAATAATGAAATAGGGGGGAGGATTAGAAAAAAGAGAGAAAGAAAAGGAAGTGAAAAAATAGAAAAAGAGCAAGTGGACACGTTAAAAAACAAGCAACCAAATCATTTCGCAGTTTTGAGCGTGGGTGCATATTTGTTAAGATTTCATTAAATTTTTTAAATCCTTTAATCAATTAGTAGTTATTGCATAATTTGTTTTCTTTTCATTATTTTTGTTCAAGCTACTCTCATGTCAACGTTTGCTCTAATTATCATGATGAGAAGCAATTATTAGATTAGGATGATCACATTTTCTTTTGAAGGTTAATGGTAGATTCATTGACTTGAAATAGAGTAACGATCCATAATGACAAACTGAAAAATGCACAAGGCAATTCTTCCAACCAAAATTGTGTTAGTGGTACAAACAAAGTCCCACATTGACAACAAATGGGAGTTGTAATGAATTTATATGGGAGTGAACTATTTTGGTTAATAGGTTATCCTTTTGAGTTATAATCCTATTATCTTATAGTGAAATCCATGGCTCTAGCAAGCGGTATCAAACCTGGAACTTAGATGTTGTCAAGTGTATGCACGAGATGAATCCTTGATATGTCAAATGATGGAACTTAGATGTTGCCAAGTGTATGCACGAGATGAATCCTTGATATGTCAAATGAAGGTCTAGGCTCAGATCTCCATGCAACATAGTGCAAATGAAGTCCCATATTATGAAAGCCGAAAAAAGCCAATACCACTTGGAAATCTCACTCTTAATAGCCGAAACAATAGTAGTTGCGTTGCATTTAAGAGTTTTAAGTCAAACCACAAGCGAGAGCAAAATGAAGCCCCTCATGGACGACAATAAAATGCTCCGCAAGTTGAAGGTTAAATCTTTGGATTTTTGTCACCATTGCCACGAAAACATTGATAATTTCTCCTGTAGCTATTGAAAATTTACAAGTACGTATATGTTTTTTATTTGTTAGCTTTGAATAAAAAAGTAATTTTGACAAGATTTAATGGTCTGAGAATATACATCGGAGAGAGACCCTATTAGAAATGGACCTCTAAAACATCACCTGAATTTATGAATAATTGTCTCATCCCAATCCACTAACTAGTCTAAATGATAACACATTTATAGAAAAAGGTTTATGGGCACATTGAGGGTAGAGCTATCTTAAACCCGATGGCAGCAATACTGAGCCTAATGCAACGGACAAAAAGTCCCACATCGGCTAGGTAGAGGACCAAAGAGCAGTACTTAAGTCCTGGGCTGTCCACCTCTCAACAAGAGCTCTTTTGGGACGTGACAAGTGGTATCAGAGCGGGGTATTGCCTGCCTGGTGTGTGGACTCTCCACGGTCCAGTGGGACCTTCAAAGGAGCCGATCCATGACGGGGCCCACATCGGCTAGGTAGAGGACCGAAGAGCAATACTTAAGTCCTGGGCTGCCCACCTCTCAACAAGAGCTTTTTTGGGACGTGACACTAAGGACTCTTTATACTCTTGTCTTAATATTTTTTTGGGAGAAAAAGAGAAATAATAGATTTAGAAAGGAAAATTAAAATAAATAGCACATATAATTAACATTTATAATAAAAAGCAGATTTTTCATTGGTCTAGATGTTTGCATATTCAAAATACCTAAAATACACTTTCTATTTCATATTTTATTAGCACATTTCAAATTGACCGTCAACCACCACTGGCGATCGTCGCCGTCCACCACCAATTGCAAATCTTCAAGCACTGCTCACACACCATACTCAGAAGATGGTTTCTTAAAACTCCCACTACCACGAACTTTAACGCGAACAACAGCGATGAGTTCGCCTTTACAACTCACGTCCTTTTTCAAACCATGGCAATGGCTTTGACTTTGGATTCTCCTTGATCGTGACGGACTAGTGGTGATAACGTGGAAAAGCACAAGTTCCAAGTCTTAGCATGGCGGACAAGAGAAAGAGAGAGAAAGGAAACAGCGAAAGAAGAGAGAGAGGAGGAGGACAGATTTGTACAACAATGTTGCTGTTGGAAAAATTGGTTCGATGACACCACATAATTTTAAAATTTTTATTTAATTACTAAAAACTAGCTCATTATGCTATAAATAATAAATTAAATCTAGTTTAATGTACCAATTAGAAACCGAAAACAATACTTCTGACTGAATATTCTTCAAGAATGAATCTCTATCATGAGATCTTCAATATTATTATCTTTTTTTTTAGACTGTTGTGTATGTAGGTACAACTCAACAAATTCTCCACCACTGCTGCACTCCTTTTAACCACTTAGGTATTGAGGAACTATGATTACTAAAAATGATTAACTTAAGCTCTTCTCTCTAATTTACATTTTGGCAGTTTAAAAATAAATGAAGATCTCAGGTGTCTATTTTTGGAAGTAGTAGGAGAAGCCAAAAGTCTATGAGAATCATGAGATAAATTTTTTTTCTCCTACTCTTGAAGTTGGTGCCACCCTTAGAGATGATCTCTGCAAAAATTTGACAAATCATAGTGTAAGGGGAATGTGATTTTCAACATCATCTAAGATATATTTAATTCAAACGATTCCAATTTAAATTAGAATTTCATTATTTAAAATAATAATCTAATTATAATAATTATGAATAGTTATCCATATTTCAAATTCAACTAGGATTCAAATTAATTATTTAAATATATTTAAATAATTAATTATTCAAAAGCCAATTACCAAGTTGAATAATTATTTTACAGAATTAATTAAATACTTAATTCTCCAAAAAATAACAGATGTGGCGCCAACCCTAGTAGGCTTGCGTCTATTAGCAGTCCAATTTAACAATCATAACATATAAATTAATTCCTGACTAATAATCCATTGAATTATTAAGTTTAATGTCATTCCCCTATAACCCAAAGCTACACTTGATAATAAACCGTATTACAAGACTCCTAAATATAAATCTTGTTTATGACTTCTTGTATTATGTGTGTCCCCATAAGTTATCCTTAATCCGATAAATGACTTAGTTCCTTTTTACTTTCCGATTATTTAATCCCAAAATTTCATTATTTCTCTGTTAAAAATTCATTCTTTTTGTAACATATACCAATGAAATATCATCTGACTACCATATGTATATAAATGACCGAGTCCTTGTTATATATTCTAATATCCAAATAATGCTTTTCAAAGGATAATATTGACTCTTTTAGGATTACGATGGAATATAGGTTGTATCTCCAATATACCAACAATAGAGCCTTCAGTTATCGAAACTATTGCTTTTGGCATATCAAAGAATATAAGCAATAAACATGGAGTTATGAATCTATTTTAGGATTACAATGACATATAAATGATTATCAGAGTGAATTAATTTAAGTCAGACAGAATTATTATTAAATCAATATAACTACATCCAGTCTATTATGCGACCACCACTAGGTCTATAAACCAATGTGTCTACCATGGGGACTCCGTTCTAATGGCTAAGATAAATTGCCTCCCTAATTGGATGTAGATTCCCATTATATTCTTGTCGTGTATGAAGTGTCTAGTAAATATATAAACCGTAAACTATATAATTTAGACTATTAATTTTTGAATCGAATATATTTGCATATATACTCCATATATGCTCAATTTCGAGATTTAGTTTTAATAGTCACAAATCATATGTATGCTAATATACAATCATTAATATTAAAGTAATATAAGGACTGTTATTAATACATGAATTATTCGTATTATTATTTATTTCACCAAAAATGCCATAAATATAATTAAAGCATTTGTTCCTTAGGGCACCAATCCTAACAGCTGTGAGGCGTCAAAGATGTTGGAGGATAGATTTGCATGACAACATTGCAAGGCCAACGAAGATGTTGGTGTCGACGTGCAACAAGGTCAGAAGTGCTGTCGACGAGCATAACAGCCGTTGCTTGACATTTCATGTCAATGCTGTCTCTGGAGAAGAGAGACGGGTGTGAGGCTTGGACGTTCATGGCGACGTTGTTGGATGGAGACTTGTGTTGCTGTCCAAGTGAGTGAGGAGAAAAAGACAGAGATTGAGTTTAAGAGCTTGGAGGAGAGAGATAGAGTCAATCTTGGGGGGATATTTTAGAGAAATGTTGTAATTAAAATAAGAGAAAAATAGGTAAGACAAATAAACATTTGAAGAATTTAATTTTTATTAACTAATTAAAATATAATAAATATTTATTATTAAAATTTTAAATAATTTGACATTTACAAAAAATTATTTATTTTTGAGCCATAACTTTTCTCTTAGTTTTCCCTTCTTGCAGTTAATTTCTAAGTGCAATAACTTAAAGGTTTTCTCTTTTTTCCTTCTTAAAGAACTCATTTACATGCTAAATTTTGATTTTAAAAGAGATTGGGGCAATTTAAACCTTTTAATTTTTGAGTAATATTCATATTTCAAACTTAAAACCTTAAACAAATTACTAAAAATAATTCCACCACATCGTTTACGAATTCATAGCTTTTGGACTCAATTGAAGTAAAAAATAAGTTCTATTAAGATCTTAGTTCATTTTACTATAGTTTTTGTTTAAAGTTTTGGTTGAATTTATGTCTTTCAAAAAAAAAAAAAAAATCTTCCCTCTCCTATCGCGCACCTTTTTTAAGATATGAAGAGGGGAATAACAGATAAATTAGAAACTTAGCACCTCCTAAATATATTGACACCCACTAAGTAACTCATCGTATATCAAAAATTTCATTCTAATCTATACAAAAAAAATGAGAAAAATACAAAAAGTAAAAGAATGAAGAGAATATAGGCACAAAGATTGACAAAGCAAGAAAATAAGAAGGTCAACAAGAAACAACCCTAGGGAAAAGGTAAATGAAATAATTGGAATTGAAAAGGAATTGTCCAATTTCATTTCATTTACACAACTTGACAACTCTCCTACTTTGAGCACAAAGCACATAAGCATTTTTCTCGTAAGGATTAAAATTCACAGCTCTTTGTAAATTATTTAGCCTTGCCAAATAATTATCCTAAGACCCCGAGATCAATAACTAGATTTCTTTTTGAGTAATTGCATATAGGAATTTTTCTTATTAGGATTAGTTGTCACAACCTTTTCGCAAATTAATTTTAACGGAAAAAAGTTTTCTCAAATTATTAAGCCCTATTAATTTATCCTTAAAAAAACTAACTTTATTTGTTCGTAAGAAATTGCGCATGATTATGAAGATTTTCTCCTTGAAGTTCAATGCAAAGTGAAAAACTTAGTAATTGAGAAATCTCATTGTTAACTTTAGTGGTGGAGCAGCTCGGATTTAAACCTTTGGCCTTAATGGAATAGGACTTGCTTTTGGCTTTCTTTCTGGATTTTCAATTGGTAAGGGGGCTCCTACTTGATAATTATAACTGATCGCAAACACTAAGAGCATCTTGGAATGACTCTATATATCATTCATTTGACTATATATATGAAAATAAATAAAATGACGTAGGATAGATAGAAAGAAAGTGAAAGGGAGGAAGAATGAGATAGAAAGAAGAGATGGACTGGAATAACATAGAGAAATTAGGTCATGTTTGGTAGCTTATATTATATTTATGTATGTAAAATACAGGAGGGATCAAAATGTAAATTTTTAAATTTGATAACTTAAAATGTTATTTTTTAAAATTGAGATATAAAAAATGTAACATTTAAAATTATGGAAAAGTACAATTTTAAAAAGGGATCAAAGTAAATTTTTTAAAAGGGGTCAAAATTTATGAAAATTGTGGGGACAAAATTTTGAAAATATAAAATTTGCATTGTGATCCCTAAATTCTTAAAAGATTATAGGTTGAGCTCTTTGTATATACCATAAAATCAAGTCTTGGATTGATTTATACCATAAAAAAATAATTATAGAGAATGTCACATTATATCATCATATTACATTTAAAAATACTAAATATAGCCTCGAGATATCGGCTAGTAACCACTATGAAACTAGTATCTGGCATGATATTGACTAGAATCTTTCATTATCAGTGGCATCACTGTAGCTGGAATAGTTAAAAATACAAAAAAATCCTTCAAATAAAAGATAAACCATAAACCACAGCCTATATTCAATTGGTCTCTGTCATGGTTATCAACTAGTATTTGATAGCATCTGCCGCCATTACTGACTAGCCGACAGTTACCATTTGATAACCACCAAGATACCAACTAGTAACTATTGATTTTCGTTGGATTTTCTCAATAAAACACTAAAAAAAGATCACAATATCCACAAAAAAAATTATAGAGCATAAAAAATCATATTGAAAAATTTAAAAAAAAAGGAAAAAAATGGTGTTGATGTGGACAAGCCACAGAGGAAATCTCTCTGCCGCTACAAGGTGGTGGAGGGCGGGTGCAGATCTCCTTTGTGTAGTTGCGATGTTCATCACCATTTGAGATAGGAGTGGTGTAGATCTCCACGACAAAAGAAGGCGAAGGCAGCGATCTCCTTGACCTGATGCTCAGACGAAGATCTCCGACCACTGGCGGTGATGGGAGATCTTACAAGTTCGTCCTCTTAAGGCAGTGGCTTTGTGACTAGAAGAAAGATGGAGCTCAGCCTCTTGAGGTAGTGTCATTGGCGTTGTCATGTAGAAAAGAATGATGAAGCTCGACATTTTAAGGCGGCAATGTCGACTTCGACATCGGCGCATAAAGAAGGGAGATGGTGCTCAGTGACAAGATTGACATCCACTAGTGATTAGGGGGGAGAGGGAGAGATAACGAAGGCGAAGACGTTTGGGAGATGGGAGGGAGAGACAAAGAGAGAGAAAAAACCTGGATTTAGTTTAGGGGTATTTTGGTCACTACACTAAACATTAGTTATGCGATCGTGGCACATTTTTAGGAAGTTTTTACCATGTGGCATAAATCAATTCAATTGTAAAAGGTGCCGCACGTAGCATAAATACTTCTTGTAGGTTTCCCTCCAGCCTTGTGTCAGGACGAATGGGAATAAAAATAAATATACCAAAATGTGGTCATGTTTAGTAACTAGTCCATTTTAATTAAAACAAAATTTATTTCTATATAGAATGACGTAAATGCCCTTAATGTCATTTTTTTGAATCCCTTAATGTCATTTTTTCCAATGTAATTCTCTTACATATCATAATTAATGTATATTTTAATCATTACAGATTGCAAGTTTTTGTTGTATATAAATTTTGTATGTGGTATATAATTTGTTTACTACACATATATCTTAACTAATGTATCTTGTAATCATTACAGATTGCAAGTTTTATTGTAAATAAATTTTATACGTGGTATATAATTTCTTTACTGCACATATATTGTAAATAATGTACATTAATGTCACACATAAATTATAAGTTTTCCTTGTAAATAATTTGTTTACATGGTAAATTTTTTATTTACTATAAACATATTATAAATAATGAATATTTGCCACATAACTTGCATTGTAAATAATTGATGAAGACGACAAAGCAACTGTTGAAGGAGAGGATGAGCAAGGAGGGTGAGAATAGAGAGAATCAATAGAGAAAAGAGAGAGCTAAGGAGACAATGAAGGAAAGAGAGAACAAAAAGAATCGACGGAGAAAAGAGAGTTTTGTGAACTAGAAAGAGAGAGAGGAGAGAGAGAAATACAAAATAGCAGAGAGAAAACAAAAGTGTACTTGATTTTAAAAAATGATAAGTACTTAAATATTTTTAAAAGTGTGCTATTTATTATATTAAGAATTGAAGCTGTATTATTTCATGTAATTTTCTTATAAAATAATATAATACAATATACTGAAAATGAGCCGTACTCTATAATACAACATAAATGTCTACTATCCATATTAGCTTATATAATACAATGGTTATACCAAATATTGTATTAGTTCTAACTAGCATGCCTTTAGAGATAAGAAAAATATAGAGGATGATAATTCATTCATTAATTTATCATAATAAGAATTACAACCACTAATGTATCTATAGCGATCTAAACTAATATAATAAATTCAACTAATTTTAAAATAATCCTACAAGATAAATCTAAATCTAAACTTAAAATTACTAAAGATAACATCTTTCTAATAGATTACTACAAAATTTAAATTTTGTTCCGCATCATATAAAACTTCAAAGTGTTATCAAACAAGACTATATGTTAAGTAT